>PVKS010017020.1:0-42842 GCA_004027875.1 Aplodontia rufa
TTTACAATCTAATACCTTTTTTTAGAGTTATAAAGGGAAAGGGAAGGGAGGGATAAGGGAGGGTAATTGGGGGGGGCACTCCTGGAGATAATTGCAATATCCAGAATATTTACACATTTTATACACATTTTATATTATTTTGTTAAAATCTTGTAAGGTTGTTCAAAAAAATAATAATAAATAAAAAATTAAAAAAAAATAAAAAAAAAATAATTATGTCATGGTATATTCCAATTCATGTAATCTAAAAAAGAAACAATTAGAAAAAGAGAGAATATGGTAAATTTCTGTCTCTCTGTCTCTCTCTCTCTCTCTCTTTTAAGAAAGAAGGACATAGAGAAAGAGAGACAGAGAGAATCAATTTTTATTGAGTTTTTCACATGGCTTCGGTTGCTCTGACACTTAGTTGTATACGTGGGTGCTGGGGTTTGAACCCGTGTACTTGCACATGGCAGGCAAGCATCATAACTGCCAAGCCACTGCTCCAGCCCCTGGTAAATCTCTCTTGAATGTAATCACTTTTTCTGTCCAGACCCTCAGACTGACAGCAGAAAAGAAAGACCACTTGTCTTAACAAGAGATGGGCCCTTGACCTTTTCTAACCCCACCCTCTTAAAGAGAATGGAAATTATCCAGCCTGTTTCAGCCTTGACCTTCATGTTTTTGAGAAGTGAAAAAAAAATCATTTTTAAAGTTGTAAAAGTTTTCCTCTACAGCTTTTCAACTCTGAGGAAAAACTGCATCTTTGCTTTAGAATATGACAATTTAATACATACTTCGATTTGATAAAATAACAAATCCACAATGTCATGGAGACATGTTAAGATGGTGAGGCTTCAAGTGCTTCCCATGGGACATCCGAGGTTATGTATTCATTTTATGACATTACAAATATCCGGAACATGTTTCTTCTTTAGGATGCCTTTTTATTTCTAAAGGCCTGAAAATTTGGGCCTGAATTTCAAGCAGGAACAACAGGACCTCTTGAAGACCCTTCAATTGAGAGGTAGACCAGTATCTACCAGAAGCTAGAAGGAAACTTCCTGTGGATGGTCTTAGTATATACCTGATTCTGTGAAGCACTATATATAGTACAGTAGCTAGTTTTAAATTTATTTTCTTCATTGTTGTACCAGTTACTATGACTATATATTTTATTGACCCAAAACTTAGTGGTATAAAGAAACCATTTATTTTGCTTTTGAGTTTCATGGGTTTGGAATTTCTACATGATAAATAGCAGTGGCTTGTCTTGCTTACTCATATCTGGAGTCTCAGAGGGAAGACATAAAAACAAGGAACTAAAATCATCTAAAAGAAGCTTATTGCATGGAACGAAGTTGTTCCTGTCATTGGTTAGTGGCCTCTTCTCCCCAAATCAAAGTCCACTCTATGAAGTTTCTCAAAAATGGTGCTGCAAGCTACTGATTCCAAAGGCCCTTGTCCGAGGAAGAGAGAAAGAGTGATAAAAAGAGATAGAGAGGAGAGGAGGAAAGAGGAAAAGAAATCACATCACCTTTCTTGACCTCACTTCAGTAGTTCACAGCTTCAACTTGCCCTGCATTTTACAGGACAGAAGCAAGTCACAGAGGGCTCATTCAAGAGGAAGAAGAATAATGATCTCGGGAGGAGTTGGGAGGCAAGGTGAAGAAAGCAAGGGAGATTTTAACCTCCCTGACATCTCCATGCACAGGGGCCCTCATCAGCTTAGAGAGAGCCTCAGAAAAAGAATGCAGGTGTGTATCATTAGCAGCCAACACCTGTGGCAGCCAGAGACTGATAGAAGGGGATCTGGGCAGGGCTCCAACAGCATCTGACACATCTGCCAAGTGTTCAGCCAATCTCTGCTTGAATACCTCCAAGTGAGAAAAAAAAAAAACAAAACTCCTTCCTCCGGCTAACAAGGCAGCCCATTACAATCCTTGAACAGCTTCCTTAGAAAAGTCTTCCCTTTTGTTGGAAGTAAGAGAATAAAAAGAGGTCATTTCTGGGCAGCATGCGCAAAGTCACGGTGTAAAGGAGCATAATGGCATATAAATACCATGATTTACAGTAGTTAGAGATAAGGTGTGCAAGTGGAACGTGAAAATGATGAGACTAGGAAGATGGTCAGCATTCAAACACAAACTACATGCCTCACTAGGGAGCTGCCTGTGATGTCACAGGTACCACCAAATGTATTCTGGCAGAAGAGGGACATGATGCTGGGGATATCCTCTACAAGTTTCATTCTGGCAGAAATGTCAAAACAATTCTCTCCCACTGTGTTAATATTATTCGCTCTTACAGCTTTGTCTTCTGTGGACTCTCAGCTCTTCAAGGACAAGAACCTTACCTTATCGATCCTTGTGAGTACCTAAGCAATAAATGACTATGGAATTGAAATGAAGTGAACCAATCACAAGAGAAAACATTACAATTCTGTAAGAGATGTTAAAGGTCGCAATCAGGAGGTCGCTGAAAGAGACCACAGGCCTCACCTAGGACCCCACCTGATTTTTCAAATCAAAAGTTATTGGTACACAGCCACTTATAATTTGTTTACTATCGTTCAACAGCAGAGTTGAGGTGCAACAGGGACCATCTGGCCTGCATAGCCTAAAGTATTTAGTGTCTGGCCTTTACAGAAAGGTCTGCCAACTCCCAGACCAAATGAATAGGTAAGATGGATGGAAAAGACATCAGGAGGCAAAGCCAATTGGAGTAGCTACTACTCATCCCCATAATTCTATCCTTTGATGCCACGTACACATTAGAGATCAAAATTTTAAATATGTACAAAAAAAAGTTTTCCAGTGTTCCAAGGCATCTTTTGACAATTTCTAAGTACTCTGTCACATTTAAACTGAACCATTGTTTCCATAATGACCCTTATACTCTGAAGAACACACAGCAGAGTCTACTCACCACATGGGCTTATAGATCCAAAGCAGAACCCACAGCCCATTTGGTCCACTTAGAAAAAGAATCCTTCAGTAAAGGGACAGTATCAGCCCTGAGGTCCCTTATCTAAATCTGCTAAAATTCTCCCAACCTCTAAATTATTGTCATGCTCCCTGTTTTCACTGCAGGTCTTCTGAGATGGCCTAAATCTTTTACCTCATTAAACTGCTCTGCACCAAAGTCCTCTAAAAACTTTTCATCTGAAAAGTCTCCACAAGGCCTGAAACTTCTTTTCCCTTCTCTATGTGGCCAGAACATAAAAGATTGCAATTCAAAGAAAAAGTAAAGAACTGTCATGGTCCTTTTTGTTGGTGTTAATCTCTGAACAACAGATTTAGGGCAACTATTTTTTTTTCAGTTCCTAGTCCTCTACTTCCTGTTTGAATATACACTACAAAGTGTCAGTGAAATGTATTTATAGGACCCAGTGAGACAGTTGCTAGGTCTTTTGTATAGGACTTGAAAGATAAAGGCAAGCTCCTTTCTCTTAAAAAAAAAAAAAAGTAATCTGCAGCCATAGAAACATCTAATCTTAGTCATAGCACCAACACCCCCAGATAGACCAAAAATATAATTTAAAATAAAAGTTGCTTATAAAAAATGGATTTTTAAAAAATCACACCTTGAATAAGAAACCAATGGGGAAAACTTTTCCTATCTTCCTAGGAGTGGGGGGTGAGGTAGATATAAGAAAACAAAACAAGAAATGGTTTATTGGCATTTTATATTCAAAGAGGATTTGCCTCAAATATTTAGTTGTTACCACTGTTTTGAAGGAAGTAATATTGAATTCTACCATACACTACACACCTAAATAATTTTCAAATCAATGAAACATTTAAATGAGAAGATAAACACAAATATGTGGAACTCCAGAAAATAAAAGGAAATATTTCTCAGATTTTAGTGTAGAAAAGGTAGAAAAGGAGTAAGACCATGAGTAAACAATCTGTGAAAGACAAAGCAACAGATTTTAACACATAAAACCTCAAGATTTCTAATATCTCATTACAGAATATTCAAAATTTTAAAAACAAGCAACCAACATAAAAATGTTTTGATAGGTGTGACTAGAAGGCTCTTGCTTTTTATTCTGTAAGAAACAATATAGGGAGATACAATTAAAAGCTGAGCATAGATATGAGCATATTCATAACAAAGAAATACAAATGGCCTATAAGAATATGAAAAGATCTAAGCCTCATATACAATCAAATAAATACAGATTAAAAGAGCAATACACTACCTTTTTTTGCCTGTATAGTAACAAAGATATTTTATCTACAAAAGTATATAAATATATTAGTTAAAATGCTTTGGTTGCAAATAGCAAAATGGATTCAAAATAATTTCTTAATAATTGGTGTAGTCTCAAAACTTTTAAGTTCCAGAGAGAAATTTGTCTTCAGGCATGATTCAATCAGGGATAAACTTCAATTCTCCATTCTCCTATTTCTCAACACCATGCTAATGCTGGCTGCCCCCATGAAAGCATTGTGACTGCAGTAATTCTAGGGGCAAGCCCCCTATCACACATTCAGAAAAAATAAAGTCTCTTCTCTCAACCAGCATAGTCCTACTGGATTAATTCAAGTCATGGACAAATTCTTAACTAATCACTACAGCCAGTGCAATGACACCTTGTCATTGGAGTGGGCCTGTCTTAAAGATTCATTCTTGAAAAAACCCACTTATAACATTTTGATAACTGGATTAAAGCATTTAGGATCCATCCTTGGCACAAAGGTAAATTGCTCTCAAGTTATGCAACTGATTTATATGGGGAAGAGAAAGCTGCACTGAGGTTTTGTGTACAGAGAAGCATGCATAGTTAGGTATAGTGATTGAAGCAATAAATTATTTGAAATGAATGGAAAAATTGGAATATAAATATCAAAGCTTTGAAAATATATGTACC
The DNA here is from genome assembly GCA_004027875.1 of Aplodontia rufa. Taxonomy (NCBI): domain Eukaryota; kingdom Metazoa; phylum Chordata; class Mammalia; order Rodentia; family Aplodontiidae; genus Aplodontia; species Aplodontia rufa. Next base: position 4,862 of record PVKS010017020.1, read on the forward strand.
ACATTTCTCCCAAAAAATACCAGATCTTGAAATTTATCCTAAAGAAATAATCATGATTCAAAGATATCATTCTATTAAGATAATTTAGGGTAGCCAAAAAAATCAGTCTCCAACAATGAAAAACTGATTAAATAAGTCCAGAATAGTGTATTATATAGCCTTTAAATATAATATTGAAGAAAAACTATCTGTTGGCATAAATGTATTCAAGATATATTATGCCATTAAATGATATTATATGAGATCCTCTTTTTTACAGAAATAATACATATATATATACATGTATTCTTTGAAAAAGACAAACATATCAAAATATAAGTACCTTATCTCTAAATAGAGAAATCATGAATAATTTTTATTTCTTTTTTATAATACACTAGAAAGTCATGTGTATTATATGACATATTTTGCATATTTTCTCCATGCTTATGAATAATTCTAGTAATAACAAAATTCCGTGTTTAATTTCAAAGAAAAAATAAAACAAACTCATATGTTAAATTAACTTAATGGAGACTGTGGCTTTAAGAATGTGTCGATGAGGAATTCCAAAGTCATCAATTGCAAGTTGAGAGGAAGCTCACATAAACAAAGCTATAGGAATGGGATCCTGAGGTAACTGTGTCTTATCCCTGGAGGAGCATTGGCATTCACACCAAACTTCAGTCAAGCAGCATTAGCCCACTTGAGAACCAAGGTGCCAACTTTATTCATAATGAGTTTCCTACCCTCTGGGAAAGGACTTTAGGTAATCAAAGAAGTAGCAAATCTCCCAAGAGGGCTTTCTTACTCCCTGGGATCTCTCCTTTTGAGAATACACACAAATACTCATATTTACATAAATTTCCCTATATGTAGCTCCAACTGCACTTTATGCAGCTTTGACTTTCATGTTATTGATCCAAAGAGCAAAAGTTGGTCTGGCCTACATAAATATGTGCACACTGAGCAATAGGACTAACCGTATCAGTTAAACTGCATGTTTCAAAAGTCAAAATTGAATGAAAGACATTTTTACTGCTTAATTTTTTTTTGTACCAGGGATTGAATCCAGCAGCACTTGAACCACTGAGCCCCTCAGCCCTTTTTTATTTTTTTATTTTGAGTCAGAGTCTCACTAAGTTGCTTAGGGCCCTCACTAAGTCTCTGGGGCTGTCCTTGAACTTGAGAACTTCCTATCTCTGTCTCCTGGGATTATAGGCAGGCACCACCATGCCTGGCTTATGGTTTGAATCTTAAGTATACCCTGAATTCCATGTGTTAAAGGTTTCTTGGCCAGCCTCAGGAGCTCTTAAGAGATGGTAGAACCTTTAGGAGGTGGGACCTAATGCAAGATGTGCCCTTTAAAGAGTTATTGGAACCTTTTCCCTTTGTTTTTTCTCTTGGTTCCTGCACACCATGAAGTGGGAAGTTCTATTCTACCATATATGCCCCACCATGATGTTCTGCCCCACCACAGGCCCAAAGCAATAGGGACAAGTGACTATGATTGAAACTGCTGAAACCAGGACCCAAAAGAAATCTTTCCTTTTCATAAGCAGACTTTCTCAGGTGTTTTGTCACAGTGATGGAAATCTAACACAGGTGTATTCGACTAAGAGAAAAACTTGAAGATCCATTATTGTCTAAATTCTAGGAAGAAAAATCAAAGGCAAATCTGTTGTCAAACTCTAACCAGAAATTTGTCTTTGTTGCTCCCTTCTGCATTTCTATTGTGAACCTCACCTAATTATTATACCTTCTCTTTCTCATGCCTTGATACTAACCATTCTTTCAGATAACTCCAGGCAGTGGTGCAAGAAAGGAGGTGTATTATACATTTACTCTTTACGGTACTGTTGTGCTTATCAGCACCTGATCCATGCTGAATACTATTGAGGAAGAGATGGAAGATGGATTACTAGGTGCATGAATGGATGTAGAAAGGAAGGGAGAGAGGGAGGAATGGAGGGATGGATGAATATTTGCCTGAGTGCATGATTTAACTTATATATTCAAAACCTTACATGTATATTAACTCACTTTTCACTTAAATATATTATAAATTTTTTCATACTAGGAAATTCTCTTTGGCATTGTGACATTTTATCACCATGCTATTTCATTTTATGAATGTACCATCATTTATCAATCAATCCATCCATTATTAGAAATTTAGTTTTCTTTTTCTTATAATATTTTGCTATTTATGACAAAGTAATTTGGTTTTGTTTTTCTTTCATGGTCATATTATATTAAACAAAGTGCTACATTTTATAGCTATATTAATGCACTTTTCTCTGATTATATCATCATTATAAAATCCTTGTGTAGGAATTGCTTGATCAAATCAAACTCAAAATGCTAAGGCTTTCAATGTGTGAATCAGTTATGATGCCTTCAGTTGACACTAGAAAAAAAAAAAGCCCAATTAACAGAATGGCTGAAATAATAAAGGCCTTTTACCAGTTCTCATCAATACAGTCCAGAGCTAATTCAGGCCACAGACTTGGTTTGCTCCAGCAGCTCACCAGTGACACCAAGGCTCCTGCTGCTTCTGGTCTCCTGTTCTGACTGCAGTGGCAGGAGCGCATTCTCTAGCCAAAACAAAATGACTGCCAATGACTCCTAGGATTACATCTCTACTCCCTGGAATTCAGAAAAATAACACATCTTCCCTAACCCTCAAACAGAAGTCCTCAGCTTTACTGCAGATGAATTTGTCCATGTGCCCATTGCTGAGGCAATTACTTTAGAAGGGAGGTAAATAATGTTATCAGTCTGTAATCCCAAAATAGAGTGAGCTAAAGTTTCCTCTAGCCTTCACTAAATTGTGAGTTGACCTTTAAAAACCATAATAAAACCTAAAATAATACCCACTTGACAAGTAAAAGGACTTACCAATATTCTTTTTTCTTCCCTCTGTTCTTTCTTCCTTTCCTCCTCCTTTCCACCCTTCTCCCTTATTCCCATTCTCATTCATTTCCCTTCCCTTTTTCTTCCTTCCTTTTCCTTCCTGGTGGTGTAACCTTGGGCTGTAAAAGTAGGTGATCTATATTTGCATTTTGGCGCCAGACTGGGTAAAGCTATTTAATCTTGGGCCAGTTTGTGAAATTCCCTCAAAATAAAAAGAATCATAAAACAGCCTCTCTCTTGGGGTTCTCCTAAAGGTACAATGGCATAGCAATTTTTTAACAAACTGGTAAATGTTTGGTCTTAATTACAATTTTAATATTTTCATAATTATGAATTCCAAATTCATACCTTATACTCACTTTTCCACTGGGAGAAATCATTTATAATAGTTAAAAGGAGGTTTCATTTTGTTTGAAATGTGAATTTCCTTATTCAAGACTCGTGTTCTTAGATAACCATGTTTTCTTCATTAATTAAGAGACAATGCCACATGAGAGTCTGGAAAACAGACTTTGGAAACAGTGAAAAAAGAATCAGTGATGAATGAGGGATGAGAAATTGTTGACTTAAACATTTTTTTTTAAAGCGAGAGAGGGGGGCTGGAGCGGTGGCTCAGTGGTTAAGGTATTTGCCTGGCAGGATGCAAGTTCAAACCCCAGTACCACGTACAAAATGAAGTGTCTGAAGAATGAAAGTCATATGAAAAACTAAATAAAGACTGCTTCTCTCTTTCTCTCTCTCTGTGTCTCCTCTTTCTTTAAAAGAGAGAGGGGGGATAGTGAGAGAGGGGGATAAAGAGAGAGAGAATAAATTTTATTTAGTTTTCTTTAGTTTTATCTATTTTCTTTGCTCTGACACTTAGCTGTGTATGTGATGATAGGGTTCAAATTCAGGTCCTCATACAAGCCAGGCAAGTGCCGTAACCACTGTAGCACCACTCTAGCCTTTGACTTAAACATTTTTGAGTAAGAAATCTCCCACTGCATTCAAAGTACTTAGCATACAAAGCACCGGTGTTAATATGATAGCTTCCTGGAATATTTAAAATACTAAGCATTCTTCATGATTTCATTTCAGGCAAAAATGCCAGCAATGGCAGTTAATGAAATGACTAATGCCAAAATTAGACACTTCGAAGGCACAATTGGAGTCACATGTGATAAATGTTATCTGTTAGACTTTTTAAAATAATTTCTACACATTACTAACTGTAAATCTCAACCCCTTATAAAGATTTTTAACAAAGGGTATGTTTGGGGGAGATAAACATAATGAAAGAAGTCTTTCACTCACAAGTTATGAATGCTCCTGTCCCAATATAGGAGAAATAGCATAATTTACAAAAAACCTTACAGGCAGCCATTCCTCTAACTGGGACTAAAAAAGACATTTTTCAGCTTATTCAATGCACAGTGTGGTTCTTGTCTGAGTGGCATTTTTTTTTCTGGCACCCTGATGAGCCATTGTCAGGACTGGCCAAACAGAATTCAGGCTCCCTTCTTCCCTTTCAAATGTTTTCTTCCTCTGACATTGACTGGGACAAATATCTTCTTTCTTCCACTTCAAAATTTATCAGTTCTGATTGCTGAACAGATGTGTCCTAAGGGAAACAAACTTGTTTCTTCCATGACCTCAAAAGCTCTCTCCCCACCCCCTGCTTGCAGTAAGCCTTAGCTACATTTATAAGGGGTGCTGCACCACTTTTATCCCTCTTTACCTCACAGGGTATATAAGTGGTGACTATGGAAAGTTTTCTGTCGTGCAAATGGTCCTTATTATCTTAAGCTTTGAAAAGCTTTTCTGAAGAGAATGGGAAGGCATGCCTTGTTCTGCAATATTTGGCAGTGTTCATTTTAACTGAGTCACTTGTTAGGGCAAAATTGCTATAACCTGTAATAAATGTTAAGATTGTTGGATGCATACTTGTACTGAATTAATATTTTATAGCTCCTCGGCCCTGTGTGGGCTGACTGTTCTACTGGAATGCTCTAGTACCATGGAAACGCTGGGAGATATTTTCTCCTAATTGTAAGAATGTTTGACAGATAACAGTACAGTACCATGGAATTAAACTCCATTGCTGATGAATTCTGATCAGCTTATAACCTATTTTGTTCTATTAGTTGCAGTGTTGGCTTTTGTTTTATTTTTATGCTTGCAATATCTGTCTTTGTCCATAACAACTTTCTCAAAACCTTAATGTCTGTAAGTATTCTGTTATCTGTATAATTATCATCACATAGAGGAAGGTATCCACTTTTTTTTTTTTTTTTGGTTAAAATTTCTCTGTTTTTTTTTAAAAAGCAACCTGTGAACTATGATTAAAATCAGTTTTGGAGAAAGGTTTCTCTAAAGCAGAAAGAATTCTGCTAACATCTTTCTCTTGCAAAGCTATAATTTTAGTCACAATTATGTTAGCCTTAAATTCTTATACTAAAAGATATTGGCATTTAAGCTAGAAAAATTATTCATGATCTTAAAAACAAAATATAAATAACATTTATTGTGCATTCCTTACATCTGAGAGAAATATGCTTTCCTTCCACCTTTCCAGTCCAATAAAGGACAGCAGAAAGTCTGCATTATTTTTTTAAGCCTAAGACCTCTGAACCAATTGACTCCAGGATTACCTTAAAACTATTTTGGCCCCTATGAGTTAAGTTCATAATGGAAGCTAAAAGCATCCAAATCCCTAGGCAGAGCTTCCTAGAAACACAGAGAACTGCTAGGTACATTGTTTCTTGCTTGTCCTTCTCAAAAACACTCAAGAGATTCTGGGAGCTATTTATAGCCAACTCCTTAGGATCCTTTCTTTTGTCTTATGATGGCACCATGATGAGCAATGAGAGGCTTCTCCATATCCAAACTGGAAAAAAATAGTCTTTTGCTCCATCATTTGGCCTCAACCAGTTTCCTTGCTCTGTTGGTCCGTCCTCTTGCCAATCCTCCCTCGGATGTGTTCTAGCACCTCACTTCACTACCAGACCAGCTATGAGCAGAGCCTAGGAAGCCCTGCTCATCTTCTGGCTCAACTGATGCTCTTGAGAATCAGAACATGAGAAGCGAGATGTAGCTAAGAAGACAATACTCAAAATATTCAGTTGAAGATTGGTAGAGGAAAGATGGGAACACATTAAAAAACTGTTTCTCCTATTACAGGAGGTTTACTGAAGAGATTACTTCCACTTGGGAACAGCTGGAAAAGGTTTTGTGACAAAGACACTAAAATAAACCACTCACATGTGCACTGGTCAGGGGGGTACATCCCAAGGTGAAAAGAGAGGGTAAGCAGAGTGGTAGGCAGGAAATGCCCCCTCAAGTATCTACATTTTAATCCCCAGAGCCCGTGGATACCAAGGAAGTTACCTTAGTAGGCAAAAGGGACTTTGCAGATATGGTAAGAAGTTTGAGAAGGTGAAAATGGGCCCTACTTAAAATGATAATTACAAGTCCTTACAAAAGGAAGGCAGGAATGTGAGAAAGGAGATGTGAACAAAGAAGCAGAAGTCAGAGGCAGAGGATTGCTGGGATGTGGGCAGTCTACAGAAGCTGAAGAAACAAGGAAGCAGACATCCCCTAGAGCCTCCAGAAGGGACACAGGCCTACTGCCACCTCAATTAAGCCCAGTGAGACCCATGTCAGACTTCTGACTTCTAGAATTAAAAAAGAACAAATTCTTGTAGTTTTAAGCAACTAAGTTGGTGGTTATTGGTTACAATAGTGAGAGGAAACTAATACCCAAAGGCAATTGGAGGAATATGTGCTATTTGCAAAGAATGTTTAATACTTCAGAGTAAACAGTGCATAGGAACATTTGGTGAAGGAAAACTTGGGAAGGATTATAGCAAACAAGAACAATGATAAAAAATTTTAAAGTGATTTTATATTCATTGTTTAGAAAATATGATTGCCCTAATAACCTTTTAATCCAGGCATTATGATACTCTCCAATTTAAAGATGAAGTAGTTACTGCTCTTGGAAGTTAATTTCTTTGCCCAAGTTCACAGTTCTCTAAGTGATAGAGTTGGGCAGAAGCCGAGGTCTGCCAACTCCTCACCTCTTTCTCAGCACCATACCACTTGTTCAGACCAGGCCACCCAATATTAAAGGGGATTGAATGTCAAGTCAAAGGGTATAAAATGTATTCTGCAGAAATAAATTAAAGGTTTTTAAAGCATGTAATGGCATGATCACCTAATACAACTACATAATATTAAGTGAATGACAGAAGGGGTATTAAAAAGTCTAGAGACAGGCAAGGCTAACAGAATAGTCCAGGGGAAGGAAATAAAGACCTGAACTAAACAGCGTATACTATTTAATACATGGTGGGAATGTTATGATTTGGGTATGAGATGTCTCCCAAAAGTTGATGGGTTAGTTAATGTAGAAATGTTCAGAGATGAAAGGCTTAGTTTATGAGAGTTGTAACTTCATCAGTAGATTAATCCACTGGATGGACAAATAATTTGAATGCATTGGTGGGTGATAACTGTAGGCACATGAGGTAGGAAGTAGGTCACTATGGGTGTGTCCTTGGGGATTATATTTTGCCCCTGGCTCCCATACCCCTCTGCCCCTGTTTGCTATCTCTATCTTTGCAGGCTGCCATAAACTGAGCAGCTATTCTCTTCTGTTATGTTCTGCCTCACCTCGGGCCCAAAGTGGTGGAGTCAGCAGACAGTGGACTAAAACTCTGAACCTGTGAGTGAACCCAAAAAATCTTTTCCTCCTGTAAGTTGTTCTTGTCAAGCATTTTGGCCATAGCAATGAAAAACTAACTAACACAGAGAAGGAGTAAAAACAAGGAAGAAAGAAGCAAGAAATTTATCTTTCTGGTTTATTACCAATGGAACACTCAAGGGTTTCTGATATTAGGTACAGTTAAACAACTTTTACAGATATAAATGGTGTTTTCCAAACAAGTTTTTATATGCATATCACACATTTGATTTGGGGTTTTTTTTTTTTTTTTTTTTTTTTTTGCACTCCTACTTCAGAAAGCAAGATTATTTGCTTAGGAAAATAAATGAATCTCAACGTTATATTTCTTCCAATAAAAACTGAGTTATCTTTGTCTCATTGAGGTCAACTATCTGATCACCAGTGAAAATTGGGAATAGGAAAGTGTTGCTCTGTTCTTCTCACAGTAAGGGCAATTCACTCTCTAACTCATCACCTTTCTGACAGGTCTTTCTTGACCCCATCCATCTCTCACTCTATTACCAGTTTCTTGTCCTCTTTGTATGCTGTTGGTATGCCACTAAGAAAAAAACATCTCTGGGTAGCCATCCTGTTATCCATTTGAAAGATTTGCTGTTGCATTGTGACATGTCATTTATTGCTGTTTTTCAGCTGTCGATTCTCATCATTCCCATTTTTCAATCTTTGATTGCTTTTTATGACCTCGATTCATAGAAGCTTTAACATTTCCCCCCTTTTACCACGAGGAGTTCAGACTTCTGATACTGCCCACGAAGTCTGAAGAAGTTCATGAAAGATGCCCACACCTAACCAGCAAACCTATGAATGTATTGTCTCTTGTGGTAAAAAAGGATGGGCCAGTGTGACCAACTTGAGGATCCTAAGAATTGGGGGAGGTTACCCTGGATTTCCTAGCTGGACCCACTGTAATCACAGTAGTCCCTATGAGGGAAATGAATATAGAAGAGAACAAGAGAAGACAAGAAATGCAGAGATCAGAGTGGAAAACAATTCTGTACTGCTGCATTTGAAGATGGAGGAAGAGGGCAGTAAATAAGAAATGCAGACAGCCTCTAGCAGCCAGGAAAAGCAAAGAATTGGGTTCTTCTGCAGCCTCCAGAAAAACACAGCGCTGGCAACCCATTTCAGACTTCTGACCTCCAGACTATAGGATAATAAATGTGCTGTTTTAAGCCTCTCCATTCGTGGTACTTAGTTACAGCAGCAACATCTACAAACATATTGACCCAACAAGACAGTAAGCAAGAAATGTCTCATCATTTTTACATTTTCAAACTGAGATAAGAAATTGAAGTACCTCAATTAAAGGAGTCTTAAATGGTGTCTCATCATCATAATTAATTACTAACCATTACTGCCCTTTTTCAGTTAGTGAGAAAAAAATGTTCTGGCTAATTGTTTCATCTTGCAATATTAGTTTAGAAAACTAAACACAGTAATCCATCCTATAATTATTCAAGAAATGAAACCTATTCCTAACTTCAAACTTGGAATCATCAGTCTTATGCAATTAAAATCCACTCGTGTCATGATTCAGAATAGCCAATTAGAACACTTTCATGAGTAAAAAATTTGAAAAATGTGACCAAACTAAAATACTATCATTTCCACTCAACTAGTACTATAATTGAAAATTTACCAAAAGATTTAATTTTGTTAAAGTAGCACATTAGGTAACCTACACTTTTTTCAACGTTATCCAAATTGAAATTCTATCTTCCCTTGAATCCAGCATAAAAAGGCAAGATCTCAAGTTTACTTAGAATCCTCTCTGATCCAAAATGGCTAAAAGATGAAAAGGAAAAGGAGCAGAATTGGAAAGCAAATGGAGAATGATGGACTAGTAAGGGAAGAAAGATGAGGAGCAGCATAGACCACACTTAGGGTCTCAGAAATAGCTTGATGTTGAAGTGCTGTTGACTTCTGCTTACTCTTATGTCTAACCAGTGGATGAGATCAGGTGGAGACAGTCTTCACACAGAGGAATGCGAACTTGAGGAGAGATGACAGAGCCACACTACACACAGTTCTGGAGCCATGTCTAGCTTAGACAGGTGTGGGGGAGATGCTTCAGCTTTTGAAAACTAAAGAAAACTTATAGTAAAATATGAGTTCCATCTGTCACTTTTATCTCCAAGTTCTGTCAGCCTCACCCTTACCTCTTCTCACCCCCCATGACAAGGGCAAAAGGAAAAGGGGTGAGGAAAAGAATGAAAAATTTTTGCGTGCCTGAGCCTTTACTATGGGCCAAGAACTGTCCCTCATACGTCACGTGCGTTACATCATCTTACCCTTACCACTGTTTTCTGAAGTGTATCATATTGGTAACACTACTTTGTAAATTAAAAAGAAAAGAAAAAAATCTGAGTCCTAACAAAGTTAAATTACTTACCTTCAGTCAGACAGCTTTCAGATTACAAGGCTGGGACACAAATTCATGTCCCTCTGTTTGGTGCCAGAGTCTAAGTGAGTTCTTAACCACTGTTCTGAGACATACTATTTCTTTTCTTTCTACAGATTAAGAAAAAAGAAAAAAAGCCAAGCCAATGGTATTTCAAGGAATTTATATCTCTTTGTCTCCAAATCAAATTACCTAATTCTGACTTCAGAATACCAGTTATACATATGATAATGAGATTCCTACTTGGAAGGCAGGGCATTAGTTGAGTTTTTCAGTGACTTTCTAAACTGATTTCATAAAATTCACTCTTCCAAAATATACTTAAGAACCATCCCCTTCCTTGGCAAAGGCAAATGCTCACTTGCTATCCACAAATTGATGTTACAGATCTACAAAGTAGGACCTATTGATTTACCCCGAGGCCAAATCAGGGTTTGAAACAATGGAGCCCAAGTCTGGATTTGGAACAATTAAGTCTGTCAAGCATGACTGCACTTTTAAATTTTGAATGTGCTTTTAAAAGAAATTTTGTGTTATGTAATCCCCAACGTTTATATCCCTTAGATCCAACTGATGGGTGAGATTTGCAGTGGGGAGAAGCCACTGACAGAAAGAACCTCACACAAACCTTTTCTAAGCAGAGTCGCAGGGTGGCGAAAGGAAACTCCAACAGAGTCTTCTGCACTCTTCATGGCTACATCCAGCCCCCATGACTAGCAAATACATCACCACACAATCTGCTTCCTAAATCCCTTCGCATCAGACACCCAAGCCTAAACAAACAAAATCGAGAGTTGTTTTGCACTTCTTTCTTTTGGCTCAGGCATACGTGTGCAAAATACACAAAAAACTATTATGATTTTGATTAAGGTTTCTAATTCAAGCAAGGCAGGAGCTAAATTTGGATCCTGCAGAACGCATCCATTTTGTTCCTACCACTCTTTTTAAATGTGTGTTCATTTATCCAGAGAGTATATCTCAGCAAATATAACTTTGCATGCATGTACCTGTAATAGCTCACAAGTCAGGAATACAAACACAGAAAAGTGCCTAAGTGTCATGTGTGCCCTGGGGAGAATACAAAAGAAGCTATTAATTAGGAAAAATAAGCCTTGCTGGACAGCTCAGCTGCAGGGCTCTGCGGTGCCTTCCCAGCACTGTGGAAAGAGGAATCCAAGATCACAGTCACTTTCACAGCAGAGCCAGATTTCCTTAGCACTTTTCCACCCATAAATTCATCCACTGAAGTCTGAAGAGAAGCAGATCTCAAACCTGAGGCTGGAATGCCCAATGGCATAAATGATGCTTAAAAAAATATCCTCTAACAGATTTTGGAAACTACTTTTTTGAATAATTTTCAATCAGAGTCAGAAAGTTCTGTTACAGCATCCCTTCCTCCTGATGAACAGTCAGGAAAGCTATTATTTTACTTGTTGAACTGCAGTAGGAAAGTAGTTGCTTGGCAATAATGTAGAACAAGAAAAAAGGGAGTGAAGTAGGAAAAGAGAAACATACTAACCAGCTAAGCAGAAACACTGTGCTTATGATTCAGATCTGAGACAAGTAAGGAAATCTACTCAAAATTCAGCAGGACTTAGTACCACTTTCCCCGGAGGAGGAGTTGGTGGGGGGCTTTCTCTGAGGACTCCACATTCAGCAGCACTGCTGGCTCCTTCTGTGTTCTGGAAGGATGGGTAGATTACTGGAACAGAACTGGGCAATTCCCTTCAGGGGAAAATTTGGACAAGCCCCACCCAAACCTCTTCAGACACACCAAACCAAGTGATTTACAAACATGAAATTTATTTTGATTTTACTACATCCAAGAGTATAAGCAGGAGCTCACCAATTTCACCACGGAACGGTGCTCCCTGTGTGCCTGCTATTTTCTGTATAAAATGAGATCTTTGTTAAATTATAGGGTGTTTCACATATAATTTTTAAAAGCAATATATGATTTATGATTAAAAGCAAGGGCTGGAGCAGTGGCTCAGCAGTTGGAGTGCTTGTCTGGCATGTGTGAGGACCCAGGTTCAAACCCCAGCACCACATACACAACTAAATGTGAGAGAAACAAAGGCCAGCTGAAAAAATAAAATTGATTCTATCTACCACCACCTCCACCCCCTGCTCTTTCACTCCCTATCTCTTTTTTTTAATTGAGAAATTCATTTTTTGAACAACCACACAAGCTTTTAACAAAATAATATAAAATGTATATAGATTCTGAAGATTAGATTTACCCCCAAGAGTGTCTCCCCCCCAATTACCCACTCTTATCCTGCCCTTCTCCTTCCCACAATATCTCTAAAAATGTATTAGGTTGTGTAACATTACACCTTATCTGGATTTAACACATGATAATTTAACACCTTGCTCAATGGCCAGCATCTAGTTCCAGCCTCCACACATGAGTGAAGACATTCCACGCTTAGTTCTCTGGATTATGCTGATTTCACTCAGAATAATTTCATCCATAGCCATCCATTTACCTTCAAAGGCTGCAATATCATTGTTTCTAATTGCTGTGTAAAATTCCATGGTATATATGTACCACAGTTTTGGGATCCATTCATCCAGTGAGGGACATCTGGGTTGTTTCCAAGATTTAGCAATTGTAAATTGAGCTGCTATGAACATAGATATTGCTGTGTCACTATAATGTGCTGATTCTAAATCCCCTGGAAAAATACCCATGAGAGGAATAGCAGGATCATATGGTGGGCTCATTCCTAGTTTTTTGAGGATTCTCCACACTGCTTTCCAGAGGGGCTGTACAGAGACAGCCTCTTCAACAAATGGTGCTGGACAAACTGGACAGCTACTTGCAGAAAATCGAAATTAGACCCATATCTTTCTCCTTGCATGAGAATCAAATCAAAATGGATCAAGGAGCTAGGAATTAAACCAGCTACACTGCAACTGATGGAAGACAAATTAGGTCCAACAATTTGGGAATAGGCAAAGACTTTCTCAACATGTCTCCTAAAGTGAGGGAAGTAAAGTCAAAAATCAGTGAATGGGATGCCATAAAGCTAAAAAGCTTTAGCACTGCCAAGGAAACAATCAAAAGAGTCAAGAGGTTTCCTATGGAGATGGAGAGAATCATGGGCTATGATTCCTCTGACAGAGGTCTCATATCTAGAATCTACAAAATCCTCAAAAATCTCAACTACAAAATCACAAATAACCCAATTAATAAATGGGCCAAAGAGCTAAACAGAAACTTCTCAACAGAGGACAATGATCAAGCTAATGAACGCATGAGAAAGTGCTCTAAATCACTATAATCAGAGAAATGCAAATGAAAACTACATTAAGATATCACCTCACGCCAGTCAGAATGGCAAAAATGAAGAAAATAAACAATAATAGATGCTGGAGGGGCTGTGGAGAGATAGGTACATTAACACTCCCTGTGTCTTTAAAAATAAATAAATAAATAAGTCTAAAAGCAGGCTCAGTACTGAGTTTTGCCATCTCATTTTCTCCCTTGACTGGGAGTTCACACGGGAATCAGGCCTGGCCAGGCAGGTTTGCACAGTTGGCATGGAGAAAGAGGAGTGCGCCTTCCAGCAACTGCTTTCAACAAATAGTAGCTGGGCATCTGCTGTGGCCCTCCTCAAAGGGAATGAGGCTGGAGGCTGTATATGGAACATGGCATATGAAGCTGATTTCCAGGACTGAGCCAGATAAGCTTATCCAAAACAAGTAGTCAAATGAGAGAGAATATCAAGAGCTGAGAGGCAAGGGAAGCAGTGCCAATGGACCTTGAACGAAATCTGATCTAAGGGACTGGGTACACAGTTGTCGTTACGGTTTGAATTGAGGTGTTCCCCCAAAAGCTTACATGTGACAATTTGGAATGTTGAGGTGAAATGACTAGGTTATGAAAGCCTTAATCCAATTAGCAAGTTGATCCCTTCATAGGGTTAACTGGCAACTGTAGGCTGGGAGGGTGTGGCTGGAGGAGGTGGGGCACTGAGGTGTGCTTTGGGATGTGTATCTGTATTTGTGGTGGTGTTTCTCTCTCTGCTGTGCTTCCCAATGTGACTCCTCAAGCTCCCTGCTTCCTGGAGCCTTGTTTGCCACCATGATGTTCAGCCTCACCTTGAGCCCCAAGGAACAGAGCTGACCTTCTATGGACTGGGACCTTTGAAGCCATGAGCCTCTAAATAAACCCCTTTCCTCCTAAAATTGTTCTTGTCAGGTCCTTTAGTTTCAGCAGCAAAAAAGCTGACTAAAACAGTTGTCAATGCCCATAGAAAGGCTTCTACCTGCTCTTGGCACATTCATGTAGATTTATTGGTGCCATGTTTTAAAAAGGAGTGTGTTGGGAACATGAGGTTCAGCTGGCTTGTAAGAGAATTGGTGGTAAACAACTCTAAGGGGTCCAGCTGGCTTGTAATTAGCAAATTGCCTGACCGCATGTCTAAGCTATTCGGCCACTCATTTGTTACAGTTGGGGAAAGGTGTTTGCATTGTACCCTATTGGTTGCTCTAATGGATAAATAGAGTAGCAGCTAGTCAGGTAAAGGAAGTAGCCAAAGAGAAAGCAGCCAGAGAAGAAGCAGCCAAAGAAGAAGCAGCCAAGGAAGCAGCAGTAGCCAGAGAAGAGCAAGAAAGCAAGCAGCCGTGTCCTGAAGGAAGAGACCACAGAAGCAGTCAGAGAAGAAGCAGCAGTCAGAAGAAGCCGCCGCCACAGCAGCAGCAGCAGCAGCAGCGACGTCAGAGAGATCAGCGGTAGAAGATGCAGGTCCTGTGTTCCAGCCGCCGGCGTTCGCCCCCTTGTTCCCGGCTCCCCAACCGTTCCTAACTCAGCCCCTCGGAGGACGGCCCAGCGTTGGGTCATTCTACCCGTTCCTCGCTCTGAAGTGCAGCGGGGAGCGACTCCTTTCCCCATCCCTGCCCTGACTCAGCCTCTCGAAGGATGGCTCAGGCTTGCTGGGTCATTCTACCCGTTCCTCGCTCTGGAGTGCAGCGGGGAGCAACTCCTCACCCCATCCCCTTCCTAACTCGGCCCCTCGGAGGACGGCTTGCTAGGTCGTTCTGCCTGCTTCTCGCACAGGAACTCTGCGGGGAGTGACTCCTCTTCCACCGTCCCCAGCCCTATCCTGCCGGCGCCCGGTTCCCAGTGTCCTGCTGGCCCCCTGGGGAACGGCTAAGGTCCCCCAGGCCGTTCCAGCCACTCCACACTCCAGAACCCAGGGGGGAGCGACAGGAGTGTGCCCAAATAACTAGCTTATGGTAGAATCATTTGAGCCATTGTGGTTCACACCCACCTTCCTGCATCCTCTTTGAAAGGACCAAAGAAACAAAATTAAAGGAAAAAAATAGTACCAATGATGGGAGTCAGTAACAATGACAGGAAATAAGCCTTTTTTTTTGTAATCCAGTGAAATTTGGGGGCTTTGCTTGTTCCAGCAGCTTATTGATGTTATTTTTCTAATTATTAAATTAATATAATAAAAATTATACAATGGATTGACATTTTAAACATCATAATAATCACACTGGTTAGCTGTGGAGAAATATAAGTAGTAATGCTGAGGATGGTAGATAAAAGGTACTATTTCCTTCTACAAAAAAAGACTTGAAGCAAATATAGCAGCATCGTAATAATTGTTAATTTGGGGTTGTGTGTACATGAGCGTATGTTACATTATTCTCTGTGGAATAGTATATTTTTAGTGTCTCAAAATTAAAATAAAAAACACAATTGTAAACATTCACTGAATATAACTGGAGCATGTACAAAAGCATGATGAAAATTAAAACCCATTAAAATCCCACCATGAAGAAACACTGTAAATACATATAAATATACATGCATATGTATACACATATTATTTTCATAAAGAATTAAAATGGGGCATGGACAGTCTGTCTATATCCTGCTTTCTTTCACAAGTAATTACATTTTATCATGTTAAATATTATTTTATAACATGATTATTTTCTAAAGAAAAAACCTTATAAAGGAGATAACAATTCCTATTTCCCTTTATCATTTAGTGTTATCATTTCTGTTATTTTTCAATTCAGAAAGGTGAAAAACATTCCACCTCATTTATTTTATATCTCTTGCATTACCAGTTAGGCTATATATTTGTTTTCATGTACAACTGACATTTTTATATTCCTCTGTACATCTGTGGAGGCTATCTACCTATCGACCTGGCATATGTCTCCCTTTCTAAGGAGAAACCACCCCTCTTCACATGGCTCTGATGAGACTGACGCTCATGATACCTGTGGCCATCCCCAACTGTAGAGATGAGCACTAGTCTTAATCTAGGTGAGAACTCATCCCTCTCCTTACCATAACTATGTGGAAGGGTGGGCCTTCACATGATCAGAGTGTCTCCCAGAGATTGAAGTTTTGGATACAGGGAGGTAGCAGGAGCAAAGTCTTCTTCTGCTTCCCCAAAGTTAGTGAGAGGTAAAATGGAGGAATGCTGTTTATAAGGATGCTTCCCAGGAGCTCTGAATCCGCATTCAGAGCCACTAAGGTCCACACAAGAGAAAGAACCAAGAGATTCAAAACAAAGAAAAAGCACATGCGTACTTGAAACTCCTTCATATAAGCACTCCATGAGCAAATCTACACAGAAATTCTCAATAATTTTATAGATATATAAATACAGATTAGAGGTGATAGAGGTGGAGACAGTTGCTGTTGTTGTGTAATCTATTCATGTGAACTTCCTTTGCATTAGGATTTCTTCATAGGAAGGACAGACTCAGACAGAACAAGTGAATCCACACAGAGCCACAGGATTTTGGGTATTTGCACTTGCTACAATAATCAGCAGAATTTATCATAGAGCTGAAATATCCAAGAAGTTGCTAAACACAGACTTACGCCAATTTCTTTTCTCTGAAATTCAAGAAACTTTTCTTATGATAGCATCCTATGTACTCCACAAAGCTCTTCCAAAACTTTTTCAGCTATTTTTTCTCCCCAAAGTCTAGCTTCTGCCTCTGGTTATTATTCACTTCATTAACATAGCCCTTTTGAATTCTAATATCAGAGCATGAAGAATGAACCCCTTTTAAGCTGTCATATAGAGCTATAATATTGTACATGCCTCAGAATGCCCATGCTCAGACCCTTGTGAATGGGGCCCTTGGGATGTGCAGACCCAATGAAATGAAAGTTTTGAGATGAAACTGTATTCCCTATATCTGCTGGCAGGTGAGACTGGGTTTTCTCTGCTTCTGCTGGAAGTGGGTTCTGCATAAGACTGCAGACCTCTCCAGCCCGGAAGTGTTACAGCTCTTACTGGTGTGCAATGCCCTCCAGTGTTGCAGTGGACCTCAGCAGCACACCATCAAGTTCCTTCTTCTTTCCAGTTCTTTCAAAGAATGAAATTCACAGACAGGATGAGTAAGTGTTAAGAGTAGGATTTGTTGAAGAATAGAAATAAGAACAGAACTCTTACATCACAAGAGAGGATGCAATAGCAGGTTTTCTCCCTGGGAGTGTGATAATGTAGGGGTTTATATAGTACTTGGGTCACTGATATTGGTCCAAGCTTATGTTAATTAGGTATTGGAAAAAAAATACCAATGCTATTGGTTCAAACTTATTAGGTAATTATGGTTTGGAAAAGTACTCACACTATTGGTCCAGATTTATGTTAATTAGGGTTTGGAAATGTACTAACATTGTTAGTCAACTTTTGAGTCCCAAATTCCATTCTGCCTATCTTCCATTTTCTCATAGCAGGTTAGGAAGCAAGAGTTTGAGGTCATCGGATGGGTTTGCAGCACTGGTAAATTGGGCTTCTGTAGCGATGACCATATTGTGCCAGGTCTGGTCACAAAAGGGCTCCATGCAGCCACAGGCTGTTCTTGGTGCTGCATTCCAACCCACCTACGCCACTACTCTGCCATACCACTACTCAACTTCTGCTTCTTTGCAGGGACCAGTAGACTGGCTGTGTGGCTTTGCAATTGAGAAGCTGTGTCACCAGTACAACCATTCTGTTCCCAAAGCAACTCAGATGGGAAAACAGGCACTACTCAGTCCCAGCTATCCCTCTGCTTCATTTATTTAAACATCAACTATGCTCTTAGCTCTACATAGTCTAGCGACCATAAGAAAGTTGACTCTACAATCTTTTTCTGACCTTATCTTGCCACTTACACTGTGTTGATGAACTCTACATGTGCTCCTGAAACTGACATATCACTTTTTTCTAATAAAATTTAATACTTAAAGAAGTTTTAATTATATGGTCTTTTTCTGTTTTCTATTACATTGTTTTTTGATTTTATTGAAGACTTGTGCTGGTGTAAAATTATAAATACATATATAGTAACAATATGATATACCCCTAATCCTAATCCAGAATCACCCCCACATCACCCACACCCCAGTCTCTTCACTCTTCTATATTATTTATCCCTATAATTTATATGTATGTATGTATGTGTATATATAGAGAGAGGGATATATAGATATATATTATTGTGCATTTTCCAAAATTAAATGATTACATAAGTATTATTTGGTTTGTCTTCTTGGAGGAGTAAAGAGTAAGCTACATTGTTGATCCCCCCAAATTCCTCCCTGTTATTTCTTCCTTTATCCTACTATCTCCCACCTTTTCCCTCCTCCACATTCATATCTATAGCTCCCCTAGATTATGTGTTGCTTCAACTTTGGTGAGTCTAGTACATGAGCTTGACCCTTCACCCAAGTCTGGGTTTTGCTCTAGCCTTCGTCACAAATGAGGGAAAAGATTTTTATGTTGACTTCTAAGTATTCTTCATTGATTGATGACCTTAATAAGGAGAGGTGCTAGCTCCTGCTTATAGGTATGGTAGAACTCAGCAAGGAATCCATAAGCTCCTGGAATTTTCTTATTTGGAAGGCTTTTAACTGCCTTATGGATTTCAGTGCCTGTTATTGGGATGTTTTGAATGTTATGAATATTCCCCTGAAATATTGTATGTGTCTAGTAATTTGTCCAAGACTTCCAGATTATCTAATTTAGAGGGGTATAGTTTTTCAAAATACATTCTGATAATCCATTTCATTCCCATGGGTTTAAGAATGATCTCTCCCTTTTTGTTATTGATTTTATTGATTTGCTTCAATTTTCTCCTTCTTTTTGTAAGATTAGCTAGGGGTCTGTCAATTTTATTTATTTTTTCAAATAACCATATCTTTGTTGTTTCAAATCATTTTATTGTTTTTTTACTCTCAATTTCATTATTTCAGCTCTGATCTTGATTATTTCCTTCTTCTGCTGATTTTGGGATTAGTAGGGATTTGAGGAATACTATAAGCTTATTTATTTGAGATCTCTCCTGATTTTTAATGTAGGCACTCAGTGCTATAAATTCTCCCCTTAAGAATGCTTTCATAGGGGCTAGAGTAGTGACACCATGATTATGGTACTTGCCTTGCATATGCAAGGAGGCAGATTCATAACCTAGCACCATATACACAACAAAGTTCAAGCAAGGAAAGTCAAATGAAAAACTAAATAAAATTGATTCTCTCCTTATCTTTCTTTCACTGTCCCTATCTCTCTCTCAAAAAAAAAAAAAAAAAAGAGGAAAAAAAGAAGAATGCCCTCATGGGCTGGAGCATTGTATCAGCTGTTATGATACTTGCCTGTCATATGTGAATGAGGACCCAAGTTTGAACCCCAGTACCATGTACACAACAAAGTGTAGGAGCAACAAAAGTGACATGAAAAACTAAATAAAATTGCTTTTCTCCTTCTCTCTCTGTCTCTCTCTCTCTTAAAAAAAGAAAATTTTAAAAATTGCTTTCATGGTGTCCCATAGGTTTTAATATGTTGTATCATCATTCTCATTCTCTTCCAAGAATTTCTTGATTTCTCCGCTCATGTGTTCTTGGATCCATTCTTCATCTAATAAGATATTTTTCAATCTCCATGTATGTATGTGTTTTCTGTTACGATTTTTTTCTGTTATATGCTAGGGTCATGGCATCATGGTCTGATAGGATACAAGGAATAACATCTACTTTTTTATTTTTGATGAGATTTCCTTTGTGAACTAGAATATAATCTAGTTTGGAGAAGGATCCATGTGTTGTTGAAAAGAAGGTATACTCAGCCAGTTCGGGGCATAATATTCTATAGGTGTCTGTCAAGTCCATTTGATTTATGGAGTTGTTTAGAATGGTGATCTCTTTATTGTTTTTTGCTTTGATAAGCTGTCTATTGATAATAGAGGAGTAATAAAGTTTCCCAGTATTACTGTGGTGAGGTCAATAAGTGGTTTTAGGTCATGGAGTAGTTTTTCCACATAGTTGAGAGCATTAGCATTTTGAGAGTATAAGTTTACTATGGTTTTATCTTCTTCTTGTGTTATTCCCCTTACTAAGATTTAGTCATCTTTATCTCTTCTAATTATTTATATTTGAAATCTTCTTTTCCTGTTATAACTATTGCAACTACAGCTTGCTTTCCTGTGCCATATGCCTGGTAGATTTTTTTCCATCCTTTCACCCTCAATCTGTGAAGGTCATTGGCTATACAGAGAGTAAACAGCACATTGTTGAATTTTGTTTTTTGATGCAATATGCTAAACTATATTTTTGATATGAATGTTAAAACTATTCACATTCAGTGTTAGAATAGTTATGTGGTTGTGATTCAGTCATCATGTTTTATTAGTAAGTTCTGTGCTATTTTGGTTGTCTACTGATAGCATATACTTTATTGAATTTCTTCTGTGGGAATTGAGGATGGTTTGCTTATTTTTCTATCTGGAGTTTATCTTTAAGGATTCTTTGTAATGCTGGTTTTATGTCCATGAATGCTGCCAGTTTGATCTTATCATGAAATTTTCTTATTTCCCTATTGAATTTGAAGCTAAGTTTTGTTGAGTATAGTATTGGCTGCATGTTTTGGTCATTCTGACATTGAAAGATCTCCTTTTCGGATCTTAATTGCTTCTAGAGTATGAGCTGAAAAGTCAGACATGATCCTTATTGATTTGCCTCTAAAGGTGATTTGGTGTTTCTCCCTTGCCACTTTTAATATGCTTTCCTTGATTTCCTGTTATACACTTTGAAAATGATGTGTCTCTGACCGTCTCATTGATTAGCCCTATTAGGTGTCCTATACACTTTCTGGATGAGCATTTCTGACTCTATTTTGATATGGGAAATTTTTTCTTTAACTATTTTTGTTGAAAATGTTCTTTATACCATTCACTTGTGTTTTGATTTCTTCCTGTATCCCAATTACCCTTAGATTGTTTCTTTTGATTTCATCCCAGACATTTTGAAAATCCTGATCATGTTTGTGAGGTTTTTTCTTTTTTCTAATCTGTATGCTCAAGATTACCTACATTGTCAGCAGTTCTTTCTTCCAGAGCTGAGATTCTGTTTTCTATAGAGGTTAATCTATTATTAGACTTTTCCATTGTTTTTCTAATATGATTGGCTGAAGATTTTAGCTCCATTATTTCATTTTTCAGTATACCTATATTCTTGATAACATATTTTTTATCTCTTAAGTGTTCTCATTTAATTCCTTCATTAAATCTTCTTTTAGTTTATTGTTCTCTTTAGTAATCAGGTCATTGATATTTATTTCTAGGTTTTCATCCTGCTCCCTGTTCATGTGTTCCTTGGTTGGGGAGTTGCGGGCTTGAGGTAAACCTTTTGTGGTTTACCTCATTTTTGAGGAATCTTCTTCTGGATCTTTGAATTGACTTTCCCTTATGGATCTAGGCTTCTGGGCATCCATCTGGAATGTGTTGGGGGTGCAGGGCAGCCCTCTGTATTATAGAAGCACAGCAGATGGCATAGCAGCTTGGTGCATTTCTTGATCCTGGGGTTGGGCTGGAAGGGGCCTCCTGAGTGCCAATACGGGACCAAGAACCCTTGGCAGAGGGTATGGGCCCAATATATCTGGACTTGGCTGTATGGACTGTTGCTGGGTGGATATGAGCTTGGTGGCTGGGCAGGTCAGGACCAAGAGGTAGTTGGGCAAATTCTAGGTGCTGGTGAACTACAAGTGCCTGCAGGCCCTGAACTGAGGCCTGTACTTTGTGTGCAATGGCTAGGTGACTGTGCTTAGGCAGGGTCCTCAGTGTGGTCCTCCTATGAGGCCTGCCCAAGGCCTGATTCAGCATGCAGTGGCTGAGCCAGTCAGGACCATGGCATGGTGGGGGAAGATCCTGGGCACTGGTCAACTGTGCATGCCTCAGAGGCCTAAACATAAGGCCTGGATGCTCCAGCAGAGGCTGGGTCATTTGGGTCCAGTGGGATCCTGGGCACTGGTCAATTGCCTGAACTCCTGATCCAAAATCTCTCTGAAGATATAAAACAGTCACCTTAATTCACTATATTTTAGGTCAATTTTGTATCCACCCTCACCACTACATGCAGATGTTTTCTCTTTCTTACCCTGGCTATGACTTCACTTGTCTAAGCTAGGAAGACAGTGTCAGCACTGATTTTACTTAAGCATTATTTTCCGTAGATTACAGCTATGCTATTACAACACTTAGGGAATACTGCTTCTTTTTGTTTTCAGGTGAACATTTTTATTGGTGGATTATAATAATACATAATAGTTATATTCATTATGCTGTATTCATACATGCAGAGAACAATTTGATCAATAAAATTCACCTTTACTTTTCCTTTCCCTGCCCTCCTCTGTCTTCCACTGGTCTCTTCTATTATTTTTTTAAATTAGTACATTATAATTCTATGCTACTTTTTTTTAAGAGAGAAGGACAGTGAGAGAGAGAGAGAGAGACAGAGAGAATCAATTTTTTTTTGTTTAACATTGCTCTGGATATTCATCCAATATTTATTTTTTTTCACCACTGCAGCCCCTTTATTGATCTTTTTGATTTAATCATTCTATAATGAGTACATAGATTAAGACATAACATTATGCACAGTAAATATATACAATTACTGTTTGTCATGAGAGAGAATCAATTTTAATTGAGATTTTCACATGGCTTTCATTGCTCCGACATTCAGCTGTGTACGTTGGTGTTGGGGTTTGAACCCGTGTACTCACACATGCCGGGCAAGTGCTGTAATCGCTGAGCCATTGCTTCAGCCCCTAGGCTACTTCTCTTATTAAGGAGTTGAGTGATTGTACAATCATAAATGCATACAAAGTAACAAGATATGCATTTAATCCTAAATCATTTTCCCCCATATTCCCCACACTCTGGTCTCTTAATCTCTTAATTCTTCTATATTATGCCCCTATAGCAAATATGTGTGTCTATATATATACACATATATGTGTGTATATATATGTATATATATAATATTATGAATTTTTCTGAATTAAATGATTGCATAAATATTATTTGACTTCTCAGTGGGGTAAAGATAATGTTACACTGTTTATTGTCTCCCTAGATCCCTCCCTATCTTCCCTACCCCCTCTTTTCCCCCCTTCCCCCAACATGTCTATGGTTCCCCTGGATTATGTATTGCTATTCCTTTGGTGGGTACAATACATGAGTTTAAGTACCCTTCACCTAAGCCTGGGTTAGACCTAGGGAGTGCTGCTTCTAATTGCAAAATACTTTACTACTCTCTGTATAGCTACCGATTTGCTTGATTAGTTCTAGTCTCAGAAGTACATAAAAGGAAAAATACAGTGCCCAAAAGTACAAGTCTAGGTGTGGCAGTGGCAGTGGTGGTATGAGTGCATGCATGTGAGTGCACGTGCACATTTGAAAGTCTTTATACACATATAAAATGTAAATATCTGAATACTAGGATGCTTGCACTCAGTGCCTCAGTAAACTTTACTATCACAAATATAGTTCAGGGAAACTCACTGTGTCAATCAATCACCAAGTCCTCCCACCTAGGGATAGACAAGTAGAGAGCTATGTGAAAGAAACTGACAACTTCTGTCCTACAAAAACATGCAGTAGAATGGAACAACCAATGGCAAGAAGCAAACAAGCAGAAAAAGGCAAGTCTCAGTAATAGGCATTTCAAAAATAAACATACCAGCTACAGATTAACAAGACACAGACACCAGAATTCAATTTTGACTGCTTCAATTTTAAAAGTCTACAAATTGGCCCCCAATTCTGGGCTAAGACTTCAGGCTTTTGAGTCTGAATATAGGGATCACATCATTAAGTGTTATTATTGCCAATCTGAAGGAACATACTATTCAATTTCTTTAGGACTCTGTTAACATCAAATAAGGGTAAGTTCTCAAAACTGGATAAATCATAAAACATTTTTTTTCCTTCTTTCTTAATTTATAACACATCTCCTTTGTCATTGGTATGTATGACACATATGTCATTAGCATATTGGTTTGAAGGTAAAGGCAGTGTGAACCATCATTGAGAAACACCCTATCAAAATAAGCAATGATCCATCCATCATGTTTTCAGAGGTTTTTGCAGGCTTCTGAAACTCTTTCTTGTTAGCCATATATAAAAATAGAAATGGAGTGACAGGATCTCCATCTCCACATCCACTCCAGCTGCCTTCTGAGGCTTCTAACTCTCCAGCAGGAAGCAGATCTTCACACCTGGCAAATCCACGGTATTACTGAAAGTCAGGGCTTTGGCCACAGCTCAGTGAATATCTTCCTACCCTGAAGAAATGGTCTGACCCATACAAATTCCCTTGGTGTAGACCAGTGTTTTTCTTGCTATATGAACCTCTGCAAGGTGCACTTCCTCTGTGGCCTGCCCTTCTGACCATTCGTTTTATGTGTGTTCAGCTGTGTTTCAAAACCTCCAGTCTGTTTCTTAGTCTGCTTTTTTCAATCTTTTTTATTTGTGCCAGTGACAAGAGTTGAACTCAAACTCTTACAAGTGAAAATAATCTATGCATTTGAGAAGCTTCAAGCATAGCTGAGTCCAAGAGTTCAAAAATGTTATTAATTCATGTTTGTGCACATCCTCTTCCCTCCCTCCCTCTCTCTCCCCTCCTGCTCTCTGTCTCTCCCTCCCTCTTCCCTTATCTCTTCTCTTTTCCCTTTCCTCACCCTCATTGTGTCTTCCTTTATTTTTCAGCTCATTGGTCCCTTGGATTGACCTCATCCTTAGACAAACTATCTCCACATATAAACACATGTGATCCTTAGCACTTGTGATTTTAGAAAGGGAGGAGCTTTTGATTAGCATCCCTATCAGTTGACAGAAAAGGAGGCCAGTTGCCTTTGCCTAGGGTAGGTGTCTACCCCAGGCATGTGTCAATCACTGTTAGGGTGAAAAGAACATCTGTTAACAAGCCCATATATCCTACAGCCACCTCCAACTACTTCCCTAACCCTCAGGCTTCAGCACAGTGAAGGTGAGGCCCCTGAGAATGTAAGCCAGCCAGAATCACATGGCTTGGGGTTAAAGCAGTTCCCCAAAAGCAGCAAATCAAAATAAGGAAAATGTATTCTGTAAGAATTAACATTGCTGTTGCATTTGACTGTTTCCCTTCCCTTTTAAATCCTCTCCCCATTTCTTATTTTATGGAAAAATTAAAAACTATTTTCTATTCTGATATATTTCTATTCTAGACATTTTATACTCTTCCTTCACAGCATAAGCAGTAGTTTTTAACTCTTATCCCAAATTCTGATTCTTTTATCAACTGATTGTTATTTTCCTTTGGCCTGGAAGCAAATAGTTGAAACTCAAAATATCCCAATGGCAAAACTTTCTAAAATTTTTTACTCCAGCCTTAGCATTTCCAATAGATCTGTAAACAGTTTCTCACTCAGTCCAAGAAAATAATGCATGCCTAATGTGATATGAGCCCCTACATCTCCATATTTTATCTCTGATAATTTCCACCAATCCCTTATGATTAAACTCATATTCTAGTTTTCCTGACATATATAGTTATAATCTTCATGTTAAATCTACTTATCTTGGTATACAAAAGTGATAGATAGATGTAGACAGACAGATAATAGATTATAGAAAGAGAGTAAAGTAGAGAGAGTGACTGAAACTGTCTTCTGACCGATAATACTGACCTGACTCCAGAGGAGTATATATTCTCTGCCTAGAAACAGCTCCCAAAATACCCTCTCCCTGGTAAATACTTTGCCTCTGGGCAATGCTATGTGAAGCTCCTTGAACAGGTCTTTCCTGAATGAAGAAATGGAGAAATGACTTTCTATGTTTACAAGACCAGTGTTCTTCGAGTAAGCTGTGGTTTCCCAAGCACTTGTTGTTTAAGATTCCTGAATGCATCGCAGAAAAATGAGCCCTAGGAAAAAATATCCCCCTATCACTGGCACCTCTCATTAATTAGAGACTTATATCAAGATCATCTCCCTCTTCCAAATCAGAAATATTTTCTTTCTACATAGGATTTCACCTGCCAGGAAATGTTCCAAGTCTTAACATCTTAAATGAACTTGCTTCCTGATTCACACCTTCACCTCATTTGATAAATTATACCTCTCAGATGTGAGACCTGGCTCATTCTTATTATCTTCTCTCTTGGACATATCTTCTCCACTCCCCCCCACAAAAAAAAAAAAAACTACTCCTTCAACATTACTATCTCTTCCCTGATTGAATTGATCTTTTAAGGTCCAGGGAAACAAATCAGTAATAAATACAACAGGGGAATCACAGAAGAAAAATCCAATAGAAATACAAAAATAAATTAATCAAAATGAACACATTACCCAGAAAAGAGAAGCCTTCAGAAAATATACCATGGGATAACTCAAAAACAGTATTTTCTCTCAGTTATGCTTAAGTTTTTCGCCAAAATCCACTAAAAAACTGGGCATGGTGGCACAAGCCTATAATCCCAGCTACTCAGGAGGCTGAGACAGGAGGATCGCAGGTTCAAGGACAGCCTCAGCAACTTAGTAAGCCCCTAAGCAACTTAGTGAGACACTATCTCAAAATAAAAAATAAAAAGTGTTGGGGATGTGACGCAGTGGTAAATTATCCCTGGGTTAAATCCCCAATACAAATAAATAAATAAACAAACAATGCAGTATAAAATCTTGAGGGAAATCTCCTCAGACACTTTTGCTTTTTTACAAAATTAACACTTTATCAAAACCTCATCATACAATAGTAAAAAGAAAATCTATTGCATAGAGACCTACAATAATGATAGAAAGTTTAAACATTTAATTGAAGGAAGTTTGTAATTTATTTTCAGTTATTTGCTGAAATTTTCATTTTTGTCAATAACATGAACATTAGGGTTCTTGAAAAAAAGAATTTGAAAGAAGTATCACTCTCTGTTCAAAGAGATATTATGCCCAACAACAGCACAGAATGGAAATCCAAGGTATACATTCAGTCAGATCTTGGTTAAAATCCCAATTTCTAAAGGGAAGCCTAAGGCAAATTAATTTCATTGAGCCTCCGTTTTTTTCTTCAATGTAAATTTCCCTTCCAAATTGTTGGGGAGAAAAAAAATAGACATCTCACATACATCATCCAATACATAATAGATAATAAATTGTAGGAATTTTATTAAGTCCATTGGGGTTCAAGAGTTGAAAAGTGGTAATTATTCTTTCCTCCTAGACCTAGAGTAGAATTTTATTAGAATACACTTGAGCAAACACTTTAGAATTCACTGTTAGAACAAACATTAAATTTAGCCAGGTGGAAGTTCACTGGAACCACCTCTACCTTGGAACTTTCTGTGGTAACGTTTGATGGTTGTGCTGTAACACATTCACTCAATCAATAGCTCCTCCCCTTCCCTATGCCTAATCTGAACAACTTTTTGAAAATGTCTCCTCTTGAACCTGGAAGTTTCAACAGTGCTCTTCCCTAGATAACCAAATGGCAGCAATAAGCAGATATTGCCCCTGAGTCACTCTGGCATTGTCCCTTATTTGTATATTACCAATGGAGTAAAAAACATGATTTATCTTGATTGTTTTCCTCCAGGAAAATGATTAGAACATCTAATTCCCAAGAAATAATCAATGTTCCTGTAAAGCAAGTTCTCAGATATTTTATACCATTTCAAGTTAAGAAAAGATAAAAACAAAAGGAAATAATTAGTTTATATGACACAGTGCTCATTAAGGATACTGAGTCCATGTTCCAGTGTATAAGAAAGAAAAACTGAATCAGATTTAAAAGACTAGGATTTGGTCCCAGTTTTGCCACTCATCAGCTTTGACCACTTAAGCGCTCCAGTTTTTCTTCATTAGTAAAATTAGAATAATGATATGTAACTCACGGGATAACATGAAAATTAAATATGAAATGCCAACTCTGATGTGCTCATATAGTAAGGCTTTCAAAAATAAATTTAAAAAAATACTCCTGCTGTTATTTCTTCTCCCCATGTCTTAAAAATATTAATTCAGTTAGTGAAGGCTTTTCTGACAGGCATCAGTGTTCCAATGGTTTTAGTACCAGAACTCTTTTATTTTTTTCAAGTAAAATTTTATGTAGAAGGATAAAATATTTTATGTTAGATAGAAGCTGAACTGTATCTTTAACCACCCCACCCACCTGTCCTTCCATTTACTCAAGATCATTGCAGGTGCCAAAGAACATGGTATGATTCCTGCTGTCGAGGAAATTGGCATAAAATCTTTTCTAATCTCTTTTCCTTTTTGAATCTGAGATTTTGTTTGGTGCGGAGTGGAAGATTGTGGATGGACAAACAGAAACTGAGATAAGATGTAGGGACACATGGAACGGGCATTGGCTGCAAATCCAGGATTACATAAAACAATGTCCAAGTCTTGATTGAGGCTGCTGGACACAAGGAATAGTCTGAAACATCACGTGCCTAAGAATAGGTGGAGAATAAAGAGTAGCTCTCATAGCAAGGTCTAAAACTGAAATCAAGCAAGACTAAGAATTCCTGAGGCAAACTCTGGAGAAATCTCATGATGAAAGGGTTTATAATTCAAGGAGTGTGGCACCTCAAGGGCTGGGTAGAAGAAAGTAGTAAATGACTTGTCATTAGTTTGAAGGAGAATATGGAAATACTAAAAAGGCATTCAGTAAAATAATAATATGTGAAATTTATTTGTAAGTATGTTACAAGGTCGGAGAGGTATACCACCCCTTGAAAGAACTACTGTTGATTCACAGTGTATTCAGAAGAAAGAATTACATGAGCAAATGGTCCATTCTAGGAATACTGGAGGTAACTTAACGTATTTAGCCTGAAGAAGAAAAGGCTTCAGAGTGCTATGATAGCTGCAATGGACAGAGTCTTCCAAAATTCATATGTTGAAATCCTACCCTTAATGTGATGGCTTTAGTAAATGAGGTCTTTGGGAGGTAATTTGGTCATGAGAGTGGAATCTTTGTGAATGGGATTAGTGTGTTTACAAGAGAGACACTAGCACATCATTCTTGCCCTCCTTTTTCCATATGAGTATACAAGGAGAAAACAATAGCAATGGGGAAGAGAGCCCTCACCAGAACTCAACCATGCTGATACCTGATCTCAAAATTCAAACCTCCAGGACAATGAGAAATTAATTTCTGTTGCTCATAAAACACCTGGCACTTTGTTTACAGACTGAACTGACACTGGCCTCACATGTCTAGATGACTGTGGAAGAAGGAGGCAATGCATTCTGAGAAGCTTTAGAAATACTTTCCCACAGCTTTCACTGTGATCTCTAGGCTCCTCTGAGATCCAAACCAATATATCTAACTATAACCTGCACAGTTAATTGAGGCTGTCCTTTTGAATTTTAAAACAACTGCCCAAAACCAATTATCTTATATTTCCTTTATAAACTTCTTCTCATTCTATAATCCATATTCTTTTTGATTCACATCCTTTTTGATTCACATCTCAATCTTAGTAACCAAGACAAAAACTTGGAAACCATTCAAGGTAATCAATGTATGTACTTTTTCTGGTATGTTCACATCAATTTGGTTACTAAATTACCTCCATTGTACTCCCTTGACATGTCCTCTATCTTTCCTGCTGATAATGTCTACATTTTCACATGAGCATATTTCATGTATTTGACGACACAATCTCCAATGGAGCTTCCCAACTCTAGACCTGCCTTTGTAAAATTAATCTCTGCATCAATGTGATTTTTTTTCAAAAAGCAGTAACAGAATCCTATTGCTAAGAATAGTCTTCCCAATGTGTATAGTACTGCATAGTTCTGTGGGCAGGGTTAGGGCAGGTGGTATGAGTGTTTCTGTTCCAGAAACTTGGAAACACAGCTTAACCAAAACCTCTCATAGGGATCACAATCAACATGAAGATACTAAAGACCAAGAAGTTATTAAGTAAAGCTACTTTAATAATTCTTGGGAGGATAATCATGGTGACCCATGGCAGAGATGAGTGAAGTTTTTCCATGAATGTGCGACTCTGTAGGAGAGGTGCCTCACTGTGAGGTAGGTGGATGGCAAGATTTCTCCCCAAATTCATCACTATCCAGGGAAGGAAGTTTAGTGACATGGAGCCATGGATAAGCTGAAAGTGCAGGAAGTCCCAGTTGATAGTTTTCCAACACCAGCTACCCAGCCAGCAGCAGGCTGGGAATCTGCCCCAGAGGAGAGGAAGCTGTGCACACTTAAATAACCTCAGACACAGCAATGAGAGCTCAGCGGAGCCTGGGTGTAAGAAACTGGTGCCCTGGGGCTGTGGCAATAACATGAACCAAGAGACAGCTTAAATGCATACAGATTGAAGTCCCCTGAATCTGATTGTGAGAAGAAGCAGGGTGGCTCCACTATTTTGAAATCTCCTGAAGGGCAGTACAAGAAACCACTTGGTGAACAGCGAACCCAAAACCACCAGATACAGACCTGAATAAGGAGTGCAGTCTGGAAATGGGGTTCCAGATCCCTAGTGTTTTGAGTGCCCTGGGGGCTGTGTGGGCCAGGCGGACCCTCCCTACTTGTCTGGCAGCTCATGTTTAGAGGCTTCCTGCCCACCTGTTACATGCCCGATCTGCAGGTGGAGTCAGTGAATAGGATTCTGTTCAATAGGACCTAACACCCTAGGGGGTTTAGTTCTTCAGATTCAACAGATGTTGCTTGAAATTCTCAGGTGGGGCAGAGGCTAGTGTCAGTACCAGGGACCTGTGAAACCAAAGGGGCAGCCCAGATCCAGTGCTTTCCTCTACATTCAGACCCTGAATTCTATAAACAGAAGTAGTCAGATAGGTCCTCGATTCTCCAAGTGGGACTGGGCTTCCATGCCCCCTAGTGGTTGCATTTGAGACCTCCACAAACACTGGTCAAGCTGGGCTAGGATCTCCTTCATGCCTGCCTCCCCTTTCTGGGGTTGTGACTGCCACACATATCATCTCTTGGGGCAAGTGAGGACCTCAAGATACCCAAGAGTGGGGTAATAACAGTCACAGGCAAGCTCAGTCCAGGCCAGCCATTCTCCTTGGAACATCAAGAGTCCCTTACAGCTGGACCAGGATCCACAAGACTCTTGGGGCAAGTGGGGACCTCAAGATACCCAAGAATGGGGTAATAACAGTTCCAGGAAAGCTCAGTCCAAGCCAGCCACTCTCCTTGGAACAGCTTGACTAGGATCCACAAGACTCCCAGGGGCTCCTGGGTCTCTGACTGAAGTGAGATAGGAGTTTGGGAGGGCAGACACTAAACTGCCCAAGAATACAACTCGAGTGTCCATGAAGTCTGTTCTCATAGAAGCAGGGAAGGGGAATGTTTCCAACTCCTCTACAGGAGGAAATTACTGGGAGGCCTCCTGGGAACCTCACTATCAGCTGAGATCACCAAAATTCATTCCCTCCGACAAACTCAACTGGGAAGTGATTCCACCTAGAAGTCAGCTATGAACACATACCTCCATGGTACATTTTGACTGCAATGGTAATAATTCAGAACTTTTCAAACTCCCTTTTTCCCCGCTGTTGTTGTTCTTGGAATTGGTGTTTCTTATTGTATGTATTATTGTGTGTGTGTGTGTGTGTGTGTGTGTTTGTTTGTGCACGCATGAACATGTGGTTCATTGATTTTTATTGTCATCATTATTTGTTGCATTTGAATGTTGTGTCCATATTCCTGGGGTTCGACCTGTGATGGTCTGCAAAATTGGAAACCATTCCTCAGTTTCTTTGGGCTGAAAGGACCCACAATTTTTATTACCCCCTTCTTCCCTTTACTCTGTCAATTTGTAAACTGTATTTTGATCTCTGTCATCCTCCCTCAAAGTCATTACCCAACTCTCACCCCATTACTCTTTTCCTTATTTCTAGCAGAATAGGCTATACCATCTCTACTACCTTGTAGCCCTGTAACCTAATTCACAAATTCCACACTATGTACCTGCCTACATTATTCTCTTTGCTCTCCAGACATTTTTTTCCTCACCTACAGAGGTCCTGGTAAACTGAAGTGAATGCCATACTTGCCTGCTAACCAAGTATAGTGTGAAAGCTATCAAGGAAGAAAACTGCCAATCCGATTGCTCGTATCGATGCTCATCAATGCTGTAAGAACTACAGTTGACATTGTATTGTTTATGCAGTTGCTGCACTTTTTGACTTCTATCCCCTATCCCCTGAGGTATTGGAAAACCTAAAAGTCCACAATACTTCACAGACTGAGGTACTAGCCATTGAACTGTGCTACCGAAATTGTACCCCAGCCCAACTAAACAAACAGATAAAAAGCTCTGATACCAACAATAAAGTCCCCAAGAGAAATATTGAGTGTTGGACCTCAAGCCACACTCCTGGTAACTGAACATGAGGAAAAAAGGAAATAATCCTTCACCTCAACCACACAGCTCTCCAACCAAGGTGTCCATCGTCGGGGTCATAGATGAAAACTTAGAAAAACATATCAACAAAATGGTTAGGAATTCAATCAAAGAATTAAAAGAAGACTTAAGAAAAGAAATAAGAGAGCAATTTCAGGAGATGAGAGACCACATATATAAAGAGCTAGACATTCTGAAAAGAGATGTAGCTGAACTCTTAGAATTGAAGAATACTGTCAATCAAATCAAAAGCTTATTGGAAGATACTAATATCAGAGTAAACTCAGTAGAAATTAGAACCTCAGCTTTCAAAGAATGAACATCAGATAATAAAGACAGGCTGAGCAAAGTTGAGTTCAAGGACAGCAGAAGAGAAAAGAATCTTATTACGCATGATCAGAACTTCCAAGTAGTGTTTGAAAGATGAGAAGAAATAACACAAGTATAATTGGTATTGAAGAAAACATTGGAAAACAAAAAAGGGGTATTAAGAACCTTCTAAGTGAATTTGCCAAGGAGAATTTTCTCCAAATAAGAACTAATCTGGAAAATCAAATTCAAGACATCTATAGGACACCAAATAGACCTAACCAAATGAGAAATTCACCGAGGCACATCATTTATAAAATGAATAACAGAGAAATCAAAGAAAGAATACTAAAAGCAGCAAGGGAAGAAACAACAAATCACATTCAGAGACAGACCAATTCAGATCACTATGGATTTCTCAGATCAGATAATAAATGTCAGGAAAGCATGGAACAATATTTTTCAAATTTTGAAAGGAAAAACTTTCAGCCAAAGATACTATACCCTGTAAAACTCAGGTTTAAATGTGACAGGGAAATTAAATACTTCAAGGATAAATTCAAGCTAGCAAGGTACATGAACACAAAGCCTGCAGTAGAGAAAATTCTCAAGAACATACTTCATTCAAAGGAACATGCAAACAACTTCCAAAACACTTAAAAAGAAGAAATTCAATAATCACAAAACACTCTAAAAGATATCCAAGATGGCACAAAACACACTAGCCAGAACGTCAGTGATCCAGATTCCCATATCTATTCTAACTCTGAATGTGAATGGATTCAATATCCCAATCAAAAGACACAGAATGGCTTACTGGATCAAAAACAAAAACTCAACAATATGTTGCCAACAGGAGACATATCTCACAATTAAAAATAGACACAGATTGAAGGTGAAAGGTTGGCAAAATATCTACCAGCTTGTAGCCCAAGAAACCACACTGGCATTGTGATCTATATATCCGATAAAGTTAATTTTGACCAAAAGCTATTCAGAAACAACAAAGAAGGTCACTATACCATAGTAGACGGAACAACTGATCAAGAACACATAACAATATTTAACATTTACACCCCCTATTACAACCCCTCCAAATATATGGAAAAAGTACTCAAGGACATTAAATGCCTCATCTGTCTCAGCACATGAATGCTTTGGGATTTTAATACTCCATTATCAACAATACACAGATCATAAAAGCAAAAAATCAACAATGATATCCCTAAGCTAAACAACTCTATAAATCAACTGGAATTAACAGACATTTACAGACTATTCTACCCTAATTTGGCTGAGTTTACCTTCTTCTCAGCAGCTCATGGATCCTTCTCCAATATAGACCACATCCCAGTCAAAAAAGCAAACCTTAACAAATATAAATAAATTGATATAATCCTATGTATCCTGTCACACCACAATGGTATAATCTTAGCAATTAACAGCAAGAAAAACAAAGAAACTACTCAAATACTTGAAAAATGAGGAATATCTTCATTCATGGACAAAAGAGGTATGAGAAAAGACAAAAGAGGTATGAGACAAAAGAGGTATGAGAAAAGAACTCATGAAATTCTTGGAAATGAATAAGAATAATGAAACAATGTATTGAAATCTCTGACATAGTATAAAAGCATTTTTAAGAGGGAAATTTATAGCATTGAATCCCTTCATCAAAAATCAGGAAAGAGACCAAATAAATAGACTTATATTCCAACTCAAATCCCTTCAAATAGAGGAACAATCCAATCCTAAACCTAATAGAAGACAAGAAATAACAAAGATCAGAACTGAAGTCAATGAAATAGAGAACAAAAAAAATAAAAATTATCAACAAAACAAAGAGTTGGTTCTTTGAAAAAATAAATAATATTGACAGACCCCTTGCCAAGCTCATGAAAAGGAAGAATGAAGTGAAGCAAATCAACAAAATCAAAGACAATAACAGAGATATCACCAAGGGCTCAACCAAAATCCAGAAGATTATCAGAACTTATTTTGAAAAATTATACTCTGTCAAGATTGATAATCTGAAAGAAATGGGCAAATATCTTGCCACATACAACATTCCCAAGTTGACACGGGAGGATACTGAAATTCTAAACCAACCAATCTCAGGAAGCAAAATGAAAACAGAAATCAAAGGCCTCCCAAAAAAGAAAAGCCCAGGACCTAATGGATTCATGCCAGAATTCTACCAGTCCTTTACAGAAGAATTAACACTGATCCTAAATAAGGTTTTCCATGAAATTGAAAGGGATGAATCCCTCCCAAACACTTTTTATGAAGCTAATATTACCCTGATACCAAAACCCAAGAAAGACACATCAAGAAAAGAAAACTACAGACCAATTTCTCTGATGAACATAGATGAAAAAATCCTTAATAAAATTCTAGCTACCCGGATCTAAAAATACATCAAAAAGATAATACATCATGATCAAGTGGGCTTCATTCCAGGAATTCAGGGCAGGTTCAACAAACACAAATCAATAAATTTAATTCACCACTTAAACAGAATTAAAAAAAAAACCCATGTACTCATCTCAATTGACACAGGAAAGGCCTTTCATAAAATTCAGCACCCATTTATCCTCAAAACTCTGGAGAAGACAGGGATCAAAGGGAGATACTTTAATTTTGTAAGAGCCATTTATGACAGACCCATAGCCAACATTATGCTCAATGGAGAAAGACTGAAAGAATTTCCACTAAACTCAGGAACAAGACAAAAATGTCCACTTCCACCACTCTTATTCAATATGGTCCTTGAAACCCTAGCCAGAGCTATCAGGCAAGACAACGAAATCAAAAGAATTTGAATAGGAAAAGAGGAAGTCAAGATGTCTCTATTTGCTGATGACATGATCCTATACCTAGAAGACCAGAATACTCCTAGATTTCATAAACAAATTCAGTAAAGTGGCTGATTATAATATCAGCACTCATAAATCATTAGCTTTCTTATACTCAAGCAACAATTCCGCTGAAGAAGAAATCAGGAAGTCTGTCCCATTCATAGTTACCTCAAAAAGAAAAAAATATGTGGGCATCAATTTAACAAAGGATATAAAGGATCTCTACAATTAAAACTATCAAAAATTTAAAAAAGAAATTGCAGAAGACCTGAGTAGATGGAAAAACACTCCACATTCTTCATTAGGCAGAATCAATATAATCAAAATGGCCATTCTACCGAAAGCTTATACAGATTCAATGCAATCGCCATCAAGATACCAATGATATTCTTAACAGATATAGAAAAAGCAATTCTCAGATTCTTATGGAATAACAGAAGGCCCAGAATAGCAGGAAAGAGGAGTCAGAAGTTGTCACAATTCCTGACTTGAAATTATACTATAGGACTATAGTAACAAAAACAGCATGATATTCGTATCAAAACAGAAATGAAGACCAATGGAACAGAATAGAAGAATATGAGATGAACCCACGAATCTTTAACCATCTGATATTTGATAAAGGGGGAAAAACTATAGTGTTGAAGAAGGATAGCCTGTTCAAAAAATGGTGCTGGACAAACTGGACAACCATATGCAGACAACTGAAATTGGATTCTTGCCTCTCACCCTGCACAAGAATCAAATAAAAATGGTCCAAGGATCTGTGAATTAAACCAGCAACTATACAATTGCTTGAAGAAAAGATAGGATCAACACTACACAATATAGGTGTCAGCACTGCCTTCCTTCACAAGACTCCCATAGTGCAAGAATTAAAGCCAAAAATAAATGAATGAAATGCTTTTAAACTAAACAGCTTCTGCACAGCTAAAGAATTATTCAAGAATTTCAAGAGAGAACCCACAGATTAGGATAAAATCTTTGCCTTCTATACCTCGGACAGAGGGCTAATATCCAGAATATACAAAGAACTCAAAAAACTGAACACCAAAACCACAAATAATCCAATCAATAAATGGGCTAGGGAGCTAGATAGAGATTTCCCAATGGAGGAAGTCCAAAACCCCACAAATATATGAGAAAGTGCTCTACATCACTAGCAATCAGAGAAATTCAAATCAAAACTTCACTGAGATTCTACCTCACTCCTGTCAGAATGGCAAAAGTGAAGAATACAAACAAGGACAGATTCCGTAAGGGTTGTAGTAAGAGAGGAATACTCTCACACTGTTGTTGGGACTGCAATCTTATACAGCCATTCTCAAAAGAGCAGTGTGGAAACGCCTCAGAAAACTAGGGCTGGAACTACCTTATGATCCAGCTATCCCATTCCTGGGTATTTCCCCAAAACAGCTAAAATTGGCATATTACAGAGTTACAGCTTCAGCAATGTTTATAGCAGCTCAATTTACTATAGCTACACTATGCCCCTCACTGGACGAGTGGATTCAAAAACGATGATACATATATATAGTGGAATTCTATGCTGCTTAGAGAGAATGATATCATGACATTTAAAGCCAAATGAATGGAGATGGAAAAAAAATTATGCTAAGTGTAATATCCCAAACTCAGAGACTCAAAGGCCAAACATTTTCTCTCATATGTGGAAGCTAGAAAAGGATTGGAAACAGATTGAAAGTAGGCTAAGCTAATAACAACATCAACATGAGTGAATTTTTACACAAACAGGGGGAACCTTGCTTGTGATGCTGGGTGATGAAGGGAGGGGGTCAGTGAGGGGGTGGGAATAAGAGGGATATCAAGGCAGCTGGAAGGAAGGAGTGTCGCTCCCCCCTGGGTTCTGGAGCGGGGAGCGGGTGGAACAGCCTTGGGGGACCTTAGCAGTTCCCTGGGGGCCAGCAGGACACTGGGAACCGGCAGCCGGCAGGACAGGGCTGGGGACCGGGGGAAGAGGAGTCGCTCCCCACAGCGTTCCTGTGCAAGGAGCGGGCAGAATGACCTAGCAAGCCGTCCTCCGAGGGGCCGAGTTAGGGCGGGGATGGGGCGAGGAGTCGCTCCCCGCTGCACTCCAGAGCGAGGAACGG
>PVKS010017021.1:0-42867 GCA_004027875.1 Aplodontia rufa
AAAAATATAAAAAGAAAAAAAAGAACCAGTATTCTATCAACTTTGAGAACTTTTTTTTTTGGTTCAGCATACTCTTATATATTGGAGGGAATCATTGTTACATATTCATGCATATACAGGTATTGCCAAACTCTTTGATTTCTTACAATCCAGGAGGTGGAAAATGATTTCACAGTTGTTTTCATTTTTTTTAATTTTTTAAGGAGTTGAGTTATTGTACAATCATAAATGCATATAAAGTAACAATATGATATGCATTTATTCTTAAACCAGAATTACCCCCATATCCTTCACACCCTAGTCTCTTGATTCTTCTATATTTTGCCCCTACAAGCAATATAAATGTTTAATTATGAATTTTCCAAAATTAAATGACTGCATAAGTATTATTTGGATTCTCAGGGAGGTAAAGAGTATGCTGCATTGTTGATTGTATCCCTAGATCTCTCCCTATCCTCCCTCCCTCTTCTCTCCCTCGGCTTCTCCTCTTCCTCCTCTGCCCCCCCACATATCTATGGTTGCCCTAGATTATGTGTTGCTATGCCTTTGGTGGATCTAACACATGAGTTTGACTAACTTTAACCCAAGCCTGGGTTTTGCTCTGGCCTCCACAAATGAGGGAAAACATCAACCCTTGAGTCTCTGGCTTTGGCTAACTGCACTCAGCATGATTTCTTCTATTGCCATCCATTTACCTTCAAAGGCTGCAATATAGTTGTTCATAACTGCTGAGTAAAATCTATTTTATATATATACATACCACAGCTTTTGGATCCATTCATCTGTGAAGGGGCATCTATGTTGGTTCCATTATTCAACTATTCTAAATTGAGCTGCTATGAACATAAATTATTCTGCACCGCTGTTAAGGTGCTGATTCTAACTCCTCTGGGAAAATACCCAAAAGAGGGACAGTTGGGTCCTACGGTGGATCCATTCCTAATTTTTTGAGGTGTCTTCACACTGCTTTCCAGAGTGGCTGTACCGTCTGTAGTTCCACCAACAGTGTGCTAGTGTTCCTATCTCCCTGCAACCCCTCCAGCATCTGCTATTGTTTATATTCTTTGTTTTAGCCAGTCTGACTGGAGTCAGGTGAAATCATAATGTAATTTTGATTAGTATTTCTCTGATTACTAGTGATTTGGAACATTTTCTCATGTATTGATTGGCTTGCTCGATCTCTGTTGAGAAGTTTCTGTTTAGCTCTCTGGTCCATTTATTGATTGGATTTTTTTGTGCTTTGGTATTAAGTTTTTTGAGTTCTCTGTAAATTTTGGATTTTAGTCCCCTGTAGGAGGAATTACAAGTCATGATTATCTCCCATGCTGTAGGTTTGACAATTTTGACCAATTCCATGGCTGAGCTTTTTAGTTTAATGGCATCCCACTCATTGATTTTTTACTTTAATTCTTTCACTTTGGGAGTCTTGTTGAGAAAGACTTTGCCTACTCCCAAATAATAGAGTGTTGGTTCTAATTTTTATTCTAGCAGTTGTATGGTATCTGGTTTAATTTCTAGTTTCTTGATCTATTTTGATTTGATTTGGGGGCAAGGTAAGAGATAAGGATCTAATTTCAACTACATGCCTGTCCAGTTTGTCCAGCACCATTTGTTGAATAGGCTGTCATTTCTCCATTTTATATTTTGATCCCTTTTGTCAAACATCAGATGTTTAAATATTTGTGGGTTTGTCTCAGAGTTTTCTATTCTATTCCATCAGTCTTCATTCCTAGTTTGATACCTTTACCATGCTGTTTTTGTTACTACAGTTCTATATTATAGTTTTAGATTGGGTATTGCGAATCCACCTGTTTCATTTTTTTTTTTTTTGCTTAGTAATATTTTGGCCATTCTGGGTTTCTTGTTGTTCCATATGAATTTGAGAATTGTTTTTTCTATATCTGTAAAATATGACACTAGTAACTTGATGGGGATTGCATTGAATCTGTATAGTGCTTTTGGCAGTATGGCCATTTTAATTTTATTAATTCCCCCTAACCAAGATCTTGGAACATCTTTCCATCTTCTCAGGTCTTCTTCAATCTCTTTCTTCAATGTTCAATAATTTTCATTGTAGAGGTCTTTTACTTCCCTTGTTAAATTAATTCCCAATTATTTTATTATTTTTGAGGATATTGTGGATGGGATTGATTTCCTGATTTCTTCTTCTGCCCTATTATTGTTAGACACATGGTTGCTTTCATCTGCACTTCCCTAACTACTAATGACACTGAGCATCTCCTCATATATTTATTAGCCATCATATATTTCCTCTTCCAGGAATTGCCTATTGGGATCCTTTGCCAGTTTGTCCTTTCTTTGTTGTTGCTTTTTATTTTTACTGATATCTGTCCTTCATCTGATCTACACTGGCAAATATTTTCCTCCAGTCTGCTACTCACCTTTTAGCTTTGTTTTTTCTCTCCTGCTTTTACTGAGCCTGAAAATGGAATCCAAAAACAGGCATAACCACAGGCCTCTCAAAGACACTAATCACTCCCTCCCCTCCAACTTGCTGGCCTGTGGCCTCATGGAAGCACTTAGCTCTCCACTCAAATAACTGGTGCCCGACTGTGTTGACTGTATTCTAGAAGGTAGAGGCTTCATCCGCTCGTTTCTGTATCTCCCTCGGGTCCCAGAACAGGGCCTTGTGTGTTGTAGGCACTGAAACCAAACTGAATTAAGGCTGCCACTGAACGGGAACAACTTGAGCCCAAATATGATTTTGCTCAACTCCACTAAGCAGGAATCATCATCACCAAACAATGGCTTTCTTTCTTCCCAGAAACTGGCAACAAAACAAGGAGGCAGTGGGCTGGCTCACTGAAATATTAAGAGCTCTTTCCAACAATGTGGCCAATGGTTTGTGTGGTTGGTACAAAATCCAGGAGACGGGCAGAAAGGAATACATGCAACCAGACCACAATCATTACATCTCTACTGTCATCTTTGGAAAGGGTTTTAGTATTAAAAGGACATTTATTCTCATTAATGCAAAATTAAGGAGTTTAAAAAGCTTTTATAACCTAGACTCCCTCTGAGGTTGGCTGTGATGCCCTAATCAGCCTCTGCTCTTGCCACAGCTGGGAGCCAAGCAGCTCCCATAGTTTTGACTAGCATGACATAAGGCACACAAGGAAGAGAAGAGAGAGGGAGAAAGATTAGGTTGGCTTCTGTGTTCACTCAACCCTCTCCTGGGAAAGATATCAAAGGATGTCACTAGATACCAGTCACCCAGATGGGCAAGTCATCACTCATTCAGTTCACAGGTTGAGTCTCTGACTCCAGGCAGAAAAGGGTGGGGCTGGAGTAGTGGATCAGCATTTATGGCACTTGCCTGGCATGCATGAGGACCCAGATTTGAACCCCAGCACCACATACATAACTAAGAATCAGAGAAACACAAAACCCAGATGAAAAAATAAATAAAATTGATTTTCTCTCTCTCTCTCACTCCTTTCACTCTCTCCCTCTCTAAAAAAGAAAAAAAATTGAATCCAGCATTCACATCTGCTTAACTGCATCCCCTGCCCCACAGTCACCCCCACCTGTGTGTAGAGCACCTGCACTCAGGCATGGTGGTGCATGCCTTAAGCTCTAACTATGCAGGAAGCTGAGGCAGAAGGACCACTTGAGCCCAGAAGTAGAAGACCAGCTTGGGCAACAAGTCACTCCCCATCACACATGCACAGAAAAATACCTGTACTTCAATGCTGATTGTTAAAATCAGATGGTAGGTGTGTGTTGGTTCACAATACTATTCTCTGTATTTTACATCTATATAAAAATTTTTATAATTTAAAAACAATTGAATGCATAACAGTGAGGTCATAACTTCCTATCTTTCCTTGGACATTCTGTTGGGAAGTCCCTCCCTTCACTGGGTCATCATGTCCTCCTGAGTTCTGCTCCACCTAGAGGCCTTTAACGTCAGTGCCTGAAGTCAGACAGACCTGGGTTCACAATCTGGAGCCACCACTTAAAGCCATACGTCCCTGAGGATGTTATTCCAACCTCTCTGAACTTCAATTCCTCATCTGCACAATGGCGACAGTCACCTTCCACCATAAGGTTGTTGGGAAAGATAGATGAGATCATCCAGATAATGTCCTCAGCCCCACACCTGGCATGTGAAGGGCCTGTTGTTATTTTACTGGCTTAGTCTCTCCTGGGAACCAAACAGGTCACCCTCCTCTGCACTGCAGCAGACCTACATCAGATGACAGATTGAATAAAACTTTGCAACTGAGCCCTTAAAAAGAATTCATCCTGGAATTTTTTTTTTTTTTTTTTTTTTTTTTTAGAAATCATCAGCATCTGTGGTTATATAAAGAACAAAATCTATGCCCAGGGGCTGGAGCAGTGGCTCAGCGGATGTGGCACTTGTCTGGCAAGCGCGAGGACGAAAGTTCAAACCCCAGCACCACGTATACAACCAAGTGTCTGAGGAATGAAAGTCACATAAAAAAACTAAATAAAAATTGCTTCTCTCTTTCCCTCTTTCTTTCTTTCTTTCTCTTGTCTCTCTGTCCCCTCTTTCTTAAAAAAAAAAAATCTATGCCCAAATTCCAGAGTTTCCTCTGTGTTGTGGCATCTTATACAGCTACAGTTAATCTCTTGGTTGTCAGCACTAACATCCTGAGACACCAACACAGAGAAAGAGCTGCAAAAAACGGCCTCCACTACTAAAGAATCCTAGAAGACTCACTCTTTTCCCCTGTCTGATCATGGACAATGTGCTAATGACATGTGAGTGCACACTTCTTCATTATACATTTGAACCAGACAAAGTGTACAGCAAACACAAGCAACATCCTATGCTATTTCATTCCGAGGAACAATATACTGTTTCCACGGTAGGATAGCCTGATGCTGCTCAAAGGGGGCTTCGCAGCTCATTTCTCACTCGGTAAGTGACTGTCAGCAGCATGAGAACACCCCAAGCCCAGCATACCTTGGCCTGTTTTCCAGAATAAGACACCATGCATCTGTCCTGACACTCCGATGCCCCTGACTTCCCGGAGCTGCTGCTGGGGAAGGGCAGCAAGGCACTCATTCAGTGCCTGGATGATTCTACTCACATCCTGCTCCCGCCCCTGGAAACAGAACAAGACAGGGTGATCAGGGGCAGACAAGAGGACAGGGGGAGGTGGATAGGCCTCAAGGATTTCCTGGAGGATGATTGCCCTGCTTATTCCACCAAGGTCACCTCCAAGACCTACTGAGCAGCCTCAGGGGTAAAATGTGGGACTGAAGGTTCTCTGCTACCTCTGGCAGGACCAGGGGTAGGATGGTGCCTGTAAGAGCCCACTTTCTGCCTTCACAGACAAGAATAAGATTCACCAAGTGGCCCAGGCTCTGCTCTTCACTACGGGTTTGTCTGAGCAGAGAAAAGCACTCCTCCATGCCACCA
This sequence comes from Aplodontia rufa, assembly GCA_004027875.1. Classification (NCBI taxonomy): domain Eukaryota; kingdom Metazoa; phylum Chordata; class Mammalia; order Rodentia; family Aplodontiidae; genus Aplodontia; species Aplodontia rufa. The sequence continues at coordinate 5,414 of PVKS010017021.1, forward strand.
ATAGAAGAAATCACAGAAGGGTTTTTTCCACAAGACACATGTGCGGGGGAACATAGCAGAGATAACCCTGGCAGGTGTAGGGACTAAGGGAAATTTCCCCTCTGTCCCCTTCCATTCCAGGTTCACTGAAATGAACTATAGATCGACAGATTAAGCAGGAGAAAATGCACATGGATATATTAACGTGCAGAAGGACAGAGGAAAAACACAGGAGTGTGTGTACCCACGGGTCCAAGGTGATTCGGAAGATTTCGCACCCCTTTTTATATGGGAGAGGAGAATGGGGAAAGTAGACAACTTTGAGAAGTCTTAAATGATGATTAGGGGGTAGACAGAAATTAGCTTGTAAAATGAATCACTTTGGAATTTGAATGAGCCCAAGGGACAGACTTATCTACTGTGAGAAGTCCATGCATGGGTGGTTACAGTCCTCAGTCTTCTTTTCTGGGATAGATGGTATTTCAGGTGAGGGCGAAAAGCAATTCTGTTCCTTTTGCAGTCCTTTCATTGATTAGTTTTGGGGTTTTGTTTTGTTTTTATTTTTGACATGGGGGTCCCACTACACTGTCCAGGCTGGCCCTGAACCATGGGCTCCAGTGATCCTCCCCACAGCCTCCTGAGTAGCTGGGACTATAGGTGCACACCCAGCCTGCAGTCTTGTCTTCATGCACATAAGGGAATTCCAGATAAATCCTCTCCATGTATTTGGGTGGGGTGGGGACAAAGAAGACAAGATTAGAGGGACCTTGAGTATGATCCTGCTTCTGAGACCTTTTAATTTCCTTTAGATCAAATTTCTCAGCAGACCAAAAAAAAAAAAAAAAAAAAAGCCATACTGGAGGGGAGAGTATTATTTTCTGAATCCCAACACAGGAAGGATGTCATTTAGAAAGGACCAAGGTACTAAAGCAATCTCGAATCCCTAGTGTCTTCATTGGCTCAGGCTTTAGTTTGCCAACTTGGCAGACATTTTCTGAGTTTTGTGACAAGCATATCTTGGATTTGAAACCAAAACCCAGAGAACATGATGAGAGTGTCATCATTGGCACTATATTTTCAGAAGATTCACTGGGCAGATGCATTAGCTGCAGAGACTGATCATGTAAAGAGATGTTCCAGGAGTGGAAAAGGGATTGAAGAGAGTTAGGACGATCTTTTCCTGGGGAGCCTTTTTTCTGACTTCCTCCCTCCTTGAAAACTTCTCTAGGCAGAATAACCTTGAAAGACAAGTCTCAAGACTTAGGTAGAATTTCATATTATATTTATATCTGCAGGAGTTAAGTGATCCTAGGAGAAAATATTATGTGAGAAATGCAGGAGCTGAACAAGTTCAAACTGGGTCTTTGAACCATATAGAGGAATACATTTTGACATGTTACAGCTAAAGGAAGGCCAGCTCCAATCAAGCATTATATCCAAATGAGTGGAGTTACAAACTCAACTCCAAAAGTAGGCAATGAGGGTAAATAAGCCTAAGAAATCTAGGCCATGTGACCACCTCGTCCTTTGGATTATTAAGTCTCTGTCAGAGACTGTGACCAGGACCCCAGGGTTCCATCCCATCCCAGTGGATGCCTAGAACACTAGGGCTCATCTTAAAGTGCTTTTAGTCAGGTCTTTCTTGACAGCATCTTTCCTAAATTGGGACTCAGAGAACAATAACCCCTAAATATGGCATTTTGGGACATGCTAAACCAAAAAATTATCTAATTCGATCTAAAGGGAACTAAAATCAGGTTCAGAACTCACTAAATCTTGCCGGGCATGGTGGTACACACTTGTAATCCCAGCAAATTGGGAGGCTGAGGAAAGAGGATTGCAAGTTTGAGGCCAGCTTAGGAAACTTAGACCCTGTTTCAAAATAAAAAATAAAAAAGGCTGGAAGTATAGCTCAGTGGTAAAGTGCCCCTGGGTTCAATTCCCAGTACCATAAACAAAAGAAAAAAAATGGATTCTCTAAATCTCAATCAGCAAAGAAGACCACCACAAAACAACCTAGGTGACATCATTGTTTTCTGGCAAATAAGTAAATTTCAAAGTGGAAAGATCAAAAATTAAATGTACATGCATGTTTAAAGAATCATACCACCCAGTATAGTGGCACATACCTGTAATCCCAGCTACTCTGGAGGCCATGGCAAGGGGATCACAACTTCAAGGATTATCAATACTTGTGCTTAAGAATCTTGGTGTGGGGCTGGAACGGTGGCTCAGTGGTTTCGGCGCTTGCTTGGCAAGCATGAGAACCCAGGTTCAAACCCCAGCACCACGTACACAACTAAGCGTTGGAGCAACAAAAGCCATGTGAAAAACTAAATAAAGTTGTTTCTCTCTTTCTCTGTCTCTCTCACTGTCCCTCTCTCTTTAAAAAAAAAAAAAAGAATCTTGGGGCACTTAATATTTCAAGTAAATTTATATGTTTAAGGGAATCTGGCCTCGGCTACCTTTTTAACTACAGTTTAAAAATGTGCAATTGAGTAACTGATCTAAATTTGTGGTTATAAATTCACATCTCACTCTACATTATAAATGGATTTGAAACATAAGAACATTCAAGTTCACTTGGGTATACATCTAATTTATTCCATTTATAAGAATTACTTAGGAATTCTGAAAACATTTAAGACAGAAACTTGTGAAAATAAAAAGAAAGATCATGATAAAAACAACATTGAAAAAGTAAGAAAACAACACCGGGAGAGCTTTCCAAAGGGGGTCTGAGGCCTCTAGGAAGCAGATAGACTGCTACCTGGAATGTAAAGGTTGGTCACCTTCCTCCTTGGACTGTAGGTTTAGAACAGACAATAAATTACACTGTGCCCAGAAATTCGAGATGTATGTTGAGAGGTTATTGAACTCTTGTTACATGGACCTTTTTACTAAAATAGAAACATTCTTTTCTTTATCTTCTACCAGTCACATAGCCCCTGCCATACAGCACTTGTTCCTCCTCAATTTCAAAAGAAATTCCCCACAAAGGAATTTTTTTCTGCTTTGCCCTTTTGAACCCTGACTCAGAGCTGTGTCTCCTGAACTGCGATTCCTGAGGCTCCAAATAAAGTCCTTTTGCTTCTGCAACTTGTTTTGTTGTTGCTGTCATCTTGGTGCTATGGATTGGACCTTGCACATGCTATACCACCAAAGCACACCACCAGCCCAGTTTCTGAGTTTGAATTGGTAAACAAACTGTAGTATCTAAACAAGAAAAGAGACTAAGTGCACGACTGCCATTTAAACCATCTAAGATGGCTAGACAGTGGTAGAGCACTTATCTAGCATGCACAAGGCTCTGGGTTTGACCTCCAGCAGCACAGAAAAAAAATTTAATAAATTAAAAACAAAATGTGTGAGATGTTTAATTAGCTAAAAGTATTATTTAAAGGCCCTCAAAAATTATTGTCAAACAGGATATGATGGTGCACACTGTAATCCTGGCTATTGGGTAGGCTGAGGTAGGAGGATCACAAGTTCAAGGCCAGTCTGGGCAACTTAGTGAGATCCTATCTCTAAAATATAGAGCTCTGTGGGTAGAACATTTGCCTAACACGTGTGAGGCCCTGGGTTCAATTATCAGTACTGAAAAAAAAACAGTGATACCTAAATGCTATTTACTGGGGCTGAAGTGGTGGCTCAGAGGTTATGGTGCTTGCCTGGCATGGGCAAGGACTTGTGGGTTTGAACCTCAGTACCACATACACAATGAAATGTCGGAACAACAAAAGCCACATGAAAAACTAAATAAAATTGATTCTTTCTATCTCTCTCTTTCTCTTAAAAAAAATGTTATTTACTAATGGAATAGCCTTTACAAGCTAAATTTAAAAGCTTAAGTGAGAAATAGTGTTCTGCTCTTTATCTTGGCATAATTAGTATCTTCTTACACTCTCAAAAGTGTTCCAATTTTGACAATAAATTCTATGGTTATTCTATGTTTTAAAAAAAGAAATAGTGTTCTGAGTTTCATAAATTAAATATTTTTATCTAAAAATAAACTGTTTCTGGCACACAAAAATTACCTTAAGGCACAAAATAATATTATATTTAATAACTGCAATCCATGGAAAGTTCAGAGAAGGAGAAGAGAAATGTGGCTCAGCTCTGAAAAAATGCCAGTTCTTTGCGGGGAGCTGAAAGAGCTGAAGGTCTTGGAAAAGCATCCAAAGACCTCAGGCCCCTCAGTTTCCTCCAGCGATGGCAGCCTTCCCCTCCTTGAAACAAACCTACTGACCTTGGTCAGGGCAGTTCTTGGCCCCTAACCAGGATAACAAAGAACAAAGAAGGACAGCAAGGAGGAGTAGGATGGGGAAGGAGTAGGGGGGAACACAGCACATTTTTCTGAGGTGTAGCCCCAGATCCTAACAAGGATCCTTTGTATATGGAAGAGACAACAGGAAAACTGGCAGAGCCATGAAAGACAGAGGAGGTCCACAGCCCTGCAGGATCCCCATCCTCAATGAGGAAGCAAAAGACAAGGGAGGGGGAAGGGGAGGCAGGAGCAGGAAAGAGACATCTATTTAGACTTACAGTGTCAAGAGGGCAGTCATGGGGCTGGAGCAGTGGCTTGGTGGTTACAGCACTTGCCCGGCATGCACAAGTACACGGGTTCAAACCCCAGCAACCCACGTACACAACTAAGTGTTGAAGCAACAAAAGCCATGTGAAAAACTCAATAAAAATTGATTCTCTCTGTCTCTCTCTCTCTCTCTCACTGTCCTCTCTTTAAAAAAAAAAAAAAGAGAGAGAGAGCAGTCATTAGCCACATGCTGCTAGTCTGAATTGAGATGTGTTGTAAGTATAAAATATGCACCAAATTTCAGAGTCAGTAGGATGAAATGAAAGTATAATATCTCATTAATAAAATTCTATTGATAGGGCAGTGGCTCAGCGGTTTCAGCACTTGCCTGGCAAGCATGAGGACAGGGTTCAAACTCCAGCACCACGTACACAACTAAGTATTGGAGCAACAAAGGCCATGTGAAAAACTAAAAAAAGTTGTTCCTTTCTCTGTCTCTCTCACTGTCCTGCTCTCTTTCAAAAAAAAAATTTCTATCGATAATTACATGTTAAATGTTACACACATTGGCTTACATAAAATGTGTAATTAAAATTAATTTGTTTCCTTTTACCTCTTTTAACATGACTGCTCAAAAGCTGAAAATTATACAGTGTGGCTCACATTTGTGACTCCCTTTTCTATCACACAGTGCTGGTCTAAAGAATCTCACATGGCCATCAGATGGTGCATCATGCCAGGACAGAGGAGCCACTGTCTAAAATGGGCCCAAGGTGGGCGAGTTGTGAGGGTGGACGTAGTGGAGGAGGGAAACAGGCCGAACAGGAGTAAACACAAGGCAACAGTGTTCTGCCATTCCAGTTTTAGGGATGAGTGTGATCCAGTGGGCAGCCCTTGGACAGATAACAGACACACCCAAAGTATAATGAAAAAGGCCTTGCCCCATTTCTTGGTTCAGAATATCAATGTCTACATCCAGATTAAATCCTAAAAAAAAAAATTTCCTATACTAGGGATTTAATTCAGGGACTCTCTACTACTGAGCTATATCCCCAGCCTTCCCCCCACCCCCATGAGACAGGGTCTCACTAAATTGCTGGGGCTCAAACTTCTGATCCTTCTGCCTCAGCCTCCCAAGTATCTAGGATTACAGGCATGCACCACCACACCCAGCTAAATGCTAGGACTTTAGACTTAAAAAGAGTGCCTAGAAATTCATTCAGCCCAACTCATCTCCACACCCCTTTTTATAGCTGACAAGCCTGAAGTCCAGAAAGGAGAAATATATAACAGAAATGGTTACAGAGCTTCCAAAATTCCTGTATTTTAGCTGGACGTGGAGGTGCATACCTGTGATCCTTGCCACTAGGAAGGCTGACACAGGAGGATCACAAGTCTGAGACCAGCCTCAACAGTTTAGTGAGACCTTCAACAACCTAGCAACTGTCTCAAAAATGATGGGGCTGGGGATGTTGCTCAGTTGTAGAGTGCCCCTGGCTTCAATTCCAGGTGATAAAAAAAAAAAAAGAATAAGAAACCTTGTGTTTTAAATTGCAAATACCTAAAATCCTGATCTTCCCCACATAGCTGCCAAGTTTGATCTTGTTACACATAGAACTTAATGATGAATAAAAAGTACAGACATGGGGGCTGGAGCGGTGGCTTGGCGGTTACGGTGCTTGCCCAGCATGCACTAGTACACGGGTTCAGGCACCAGCAAGCATGTACACAACTAAGTGTCAGAGCAATGAAAGCCATGTGAAAAACTCCATAAAAATTGATTCTCTCTGTCTCTCTCTCTCTCACACACACACACTGTCCTTCTCTCTTTAAAAAAATAAAAGACAGACATGGCCAGGTGGAGGCACACGCCTGCAATCCCAGCAACTCTGGAGGCTGAGGCAGGATTGCGTTGCAAGTTTGAGGCCAACCTGGGCAACTTAGTAAGATCCTGTCTAAAAAAAAAAAAAAAAAAAAAAAAGATTGGGGGTATAGTTCAGTGATAGAGCACCCCTGGGTTCATTTCCCCATACTGGAAGAAGAAAAATTGTACTGACATGAAAAAAATGTACTAACAAAAAATGTACAGCCATCAGAGGTTGCTACAGATTGGTGGTTCTCACACAAGGGTGATTTGGTTTCCTAGGGGACAACTGGCAATGGGGAGAAATTTTTGGTTCTCATGTCTGGGAGGGGGAAATATTACTGACATCTAAAGAGTTGAGGCAAGGATGCTGCTAAACGTTCTATAGTGCACAGGACTGTCCCCACAACAACAAATTATTCAGCCCAAAATATCAACATGCCATGGTTGAAAAACCTGCTGTAGATGAAATTCCAGCAGGGCAGTTTCTCCAGTTTCCATTATACTTTGGGTGTGTCTGTTATCTGTCTTCATACTTGGAGGATGCATGAAGGGTGCTATTACTGACCTCCCCTAAACCCCTCATCGAGCAGGCTTGACATGCTGGGTAGGTCTGTAAACAGTGAACGGCCTGCTAAATGTTTTGGGGAGGGGGGGAAGATATTCTCAACAAGTGGACCTATTTTGAGAGGAAATAGCATGCCTGAGCCCATTTCCTGTAATCCCGGCTCTGCTGCCCACCCCACAAAATTAGAGCCGACTTTGCCTTCATTTCATAGTTTATGAAGTGAAATAATCATTCTAAAATACCCTGCTACCCCAACCAAGGTAGTTTTGAAAGTCTCTATGTAAACACAAAGTGCTCCTGAAATTTTCCTCTGAAATTCTGAGCAAGATGGATTGTGAGCCCTACGGAACTGAGCCCAGCTATGCGGCAAGAGCTTACGAAAAACAAAGCTCTTAAGGATGGTGCTTGGCTCAGAAAATTGAAGTTTATAGCTGGAAGGCACCTAAGAGGCCACTTATTTCAATTCAGAGAACAAGTTGAGGTCCAGAAAAAAGTCAGAGGTTACACAGAAAGTTCCTTGATATTAATTTCGTCTGTCAACTGAACATAAAGCTACCTTTTTTCAGGAAATGGACAAGATCCAGTTTTGTTTCTATTTTTCCTTTTTTTTTTTTATAGTGTTGGGGATTGAACCCAGTACCTTATTCATGCTAGGCAAGTGTTCTACCACTGAACCACACCCCCAGCCCTTTTTTATTTGTGAGACAGGATCTGGCTAAGTTCGTGAAGCTAACTAGGATTACAGGCTAGTGCCGCTGTGGCCAGCTTGAAAAGGATCCAGTTCTGAGGACTGACAGTTTCTTAACCCACCCACAGAGCTCCTAACAGAGCTCATTGTTCGGAAGTTGTCCTGTTTCTATCTTGTAGCTTTCATAAACCACTAAGCTGCGGTGTATAAGTATCAAGCTGATTCTTTTTTAAACATTTTAATCTTTCAGAGTCTATCTGCTCTGAAGGCTTTCCTCCAGGTGTCTCAGTCTTTCGGGACTGGGAGACTCCTGCCGACCAAGTGTTTTTGAGTATTTCAATCCACATTTGCTTCTTCTGAAAGGGAGGGACCTTTTAGGCCTGATTTCCAGAGGAAAACCTCTAGACTCTGCCCTAGACAACAAACTGATTCCTGACCTTGAGGGCGCAGGGCAGAGGTGGGGAGCAGAGAGCATCAAGAGTGACTGAAAGGCCTATGGGCATTCCATATACACACAAAAGCAGTCAGAAAGTGGATCCAGCGCGTGGGCCGGGACCCCAGAGAATGACAGAGGGTGGGGAGGTCGTTGCCAGTAGGTGGGAAAGCTCCTGGGACGACACTGCAGAGCTGCAGAAGGAAGCGAGGCCCCAGGAGCTGGGGCGGCCGGAGGTCAGCCTGGCTGCAGCGGTCAGGGAGAATTCTTTGCGGAAGGTGGCTGCCAGGGAGGCCTTCTTGGAAAAGAGGGGTGTCAGGAGCCTCCTGGGGGCGGCGGCTCCAGGGCACTGCCTCACCTGGGGCCCGGCCGCCTCGCTCACGGCCTCCGCCCGCGCAGCCCGGGCGCAGCTCGCCAGTACCACGAACCCGGGTGGGTTGCCCGGCGCGGCCTCCAACAGGGCTGCCTTCACAGACGTGGTGCCCAGGTCGATGCCAAGAGTGACGGACCGTGAAGTCATGACAGCGGCGATCAGCGCGGTTCTAGTCTCTGCTCCCAGGCTCCAGGCCCCTCCTCCCGCACGCTGCACCCCGGAGGCCGGTGTCGGGGCGGGGCTCCGCCTGCCAGGCTCTCAGTCACACGCAACATGGCGGCCTCTCCTCTTCCTATTGGTCCAGGAAGGCGGAATCTCACGCCCACCTTGCGACGGGACCCAGCAATAGGTGGAGAAGCGGAAGGAGGAGGAACCTAGAGGGTTCCACCTCTTGGGGGCTGAGGTTCAAGGACTGTGGATCGTCGTCCCAGCGTGGTTCACCTACTGAGCCCAGAGTTCCCGCGTAAACCATGCAGGCACCGAAAGAAATGGTTTGATCTTCCCCCACACCGGAGCCCCCATCACTTCCGAGGCCTTCCGCTCTCCCCTTAACCCTGCCCAGCTCTGTTGCTAAGACGTAAAAACTACAACTTCCAGAGCGCATCGGGCCGAGGTCTGGCCTCCGCGAGTCAGGTGGCTCAGGTCAGGTGACAGCTGGCCCGCCCTCACACAAAGTCAGCGCGGCCCGGGGAACCAGGTACATTTCGAAGCCGCACCTGGCACGAGATTGTTGCGGACCGTGAGATCGGTCCCCGAAGTTTGGGAAACTCTTTCGGAGGTGAGAGTCGGCGGGACCCGGAGAGCCTGCGGTTCCCCGGGCGGACCCCCTGAGGCCCGGAGACGGGCACGGCGTGTCAGTGGGGCAGCCTAACCCAGTCCCCCCTCCGCCTGGGTTTCATCCCCTGTCATCAGTCCTGGACTCGTGCAGCGGACAGACCCGAGGCTGAAGGGCGAGCTCGGTGGTGGTGAGCGGAACCTGGGACCCCGGGCTGCCCGGCTGGTAGGAGAGTGTCTCTACCCGCCTCATGCCCAGTTGCCCCCTGAATTTGAGTAAGAGAGTGTGCGCTTTGAAGAAGCCAGACTGAGAGGACCGTTCCAGGAGTTGCTGTTAACTTGCCCACTGCTGGGCTCCGGGGCAGTGGGCAGGAAGAGACCCCCACCCCCACCCCCACCCCTCACCCCTCACCCCGCCTTCTGAGGTTTCCAGCGCAGGAAGGGAGGACAGTTGGGCCCTGCTCTTCCAATAACATTGAGGAAAATGACTACCTGTGCATTGTGAAGGCTTGTTAGGTGCTCTAGAGAACAGTAATAATTGCATTACATCATTGTTTCCCAACATTTTTACCCTTGTCAACACAGTCCCACAATGCTGATAAACTCTGTGACTGTTATATGTGTGTGTGTGTGTGTGTGTGTGTGTGTGTGTGTGTATCCATCCATCCCTTGGGAGGACTACAAAGCATTGCAATATCTTAAGCTTTTCTTCATATCCCCAAAAGCCAATTTTGGCCCCTTTGAGAGTGCATGTTTTCCATCTTATCGTGTTTGAATCCTATGTGGTAGTTAGATAGTTAGATTATCAATCTCATTTTTTAAGCATTTTAATCAATTTATCTGTCAGTGTCATTCTGTCTTTCCTGGAGTCTTTGCTCCAGGGTATCTCAGCCTATGGGGCTGGAGGATTTTCACTGACTAAGTGTTCAAGGCAGTCCACATTCCATTTCTATGGAATGAGAGAGGAGCTGGTTTGCAGGGGGGAGAACCCTAAGACAATAAAACTGAATTCTTTCTTTATATTAACTAGGTTGCAAAAAAACAGTTGAACAGGAAAAAAAATTCAAGTCTGTATTCACTTCCTCAGGGTGGGACTTAAACAATCCACTTAGCTGCTCTGAGACCATTTCCTCATATATCAAAGAAAGATAAGCCCTCCTCTTTCTTCTAAGAAAGAAGGATCCCATTCTCTGAGGTTATGATGCAAAACCCATGAAGTCAGAAGTGTGAAGTGAAAGTTCTTTATGAGCTGTTCCATACCATAGTTCCGGGTGGCATATTATCCAGCTGGAGCTGAACTAATTCAACCTTAACATGAATTTCTCTTGCTGTTTGTTTTTCTTCCTAGTTCGGAGAAATCAGGGAACATGATAAAGAATTGGCTGCTTATTTTTATCCTTTTCTCCATGACGCTTGTAGAGAAATGTGGTAAGTTTAAAAATGAGTGATCAACTTTGTAAAGAGGGAAACAGCTATCGAGTGGGAAACCTGTCCTCTGTCACCAAATGTTTACTATTATCCAGGCAATGCGTATCTACCTGCCCCTCAGCCAACTGGCCACTAGTCTGGGGACCAGGAGTTTCACAAAGAGCTAAATGGTCTCATAAGTAATTGGCCTTCTTTCACGGTCCCTGTTCCCTTTTCTGTATAACTAAAGCCAACAGTTGCTTGTTAAAGTCAGACTGTGGAGCCCAAACAAGCTGAGATGATATCGGTAGAGAACGGCTTATGTTTCTGCCATATGGACCTCACAAAGAGAATCAAAATTCCTCAGAGGCACTTGGGAGGCAAATGACTTGGCCACCATGGTTCTTTCAGATACAACTGGGTGCAGTGGCACACACCTGTAATCCCAGAGGATCACAAGTTCAAAGCCAGCCTCAGCAACTTAGCAAGGCTCTGAGCAAAATAAAAAACAAAAAGGGCTAGGGATATGACTCGGTGGTTAGTGCCCTTGGGGTCAATCCCTGGTACTAAAAAATAAAATAAAATCATCAGAGTTGAGCACCTGCTCCCCCATGTGGGAGCCATTTCCCATTCCAGTCTAAATTTATAATCATGACCTCTAGGCTATGCATAACCCCAAAAGCTGTGAGACAGGAGATATGAGATGGAGAGGTTATGGCATAATACTTTGAGCATACCTGGAGTGGCGATAAGGGCAGGGATATGGATGGAGGTGGGCTGCCCAAGGGATATAGGAAGAGCTCATCATCACTTTGATCATGTTTTAAGACCAGGGTGCTCTGGGGTGTTTAACCTCCCAAGGTGGTTTTTGTTTGTTTGTTTTTTGTTTTGTTTTTGGTGTTGAGGGTTAGACCCAGGGCCTCCTGCATGCTAACCACATGCTCTACTACTGAGCTACCCACCCCACTTCCCAAGATTGTTTTCTAAGACCCAAACCTGGACCAGTTCTCCAGAGTCATACAACCTTATGAAGAAGAGACCCCTGTGCTGTCCATCTAAGAGGGTTCTTGTTCACCATTTATAATCTCAGGTGGTGGTTTGAATTCCTTTGTGGTAATTTTGGGGCTCCGTGGTTCTCAAACTATCTCCAGGTAACTTAGCCTCAGGCCCTCAGAGCCTCAGTAGTGGGAGATGAGGAGGAAGCTCTAGAGTTTCCTGCTCTGGCCATGTCCCCATCTGCCTGTAGGAGCATAATGAGGCCCATGTATCTCATCTCCTCACAGAGCCTCCAGCACCACCCTCTCTTTACCTAGGAAGTAGGATTGTCATTGAGTCAGATGACAAGGGCCTTCTCTCTGTTTCTTCTCATGGACCTAAGCACTCTGACCTGATGACTTATGTCATTGACTTGGGTTCTTCCAGAATCAACTGTCAGTCTCACCGTGCCTCCCGTCGTGAAACTGGAAAATGGCAGTTCAACCAATGTCAGCATCACCCTGGGGTAAGTTATGAGGCCCAGTTCTATCTCAGCCCCACGTGGGTCAGGTCTGACTCCTGGCTCATTCTATTCATATTTCAGGTGTAATCCTCTTGCCTCTTAGTTGGAGGATAAGACATAGAAACAACAGTGGCACTAGCCCTGGGCTGCAGGCGGGATCCCACAGTTGGACCCAAACTGAATCCTTGATTCCACTAAGAAGAGTAAGGGGTGCTTCTCCCCAGAGACAAGCCTTTTCCTCCTGTGTGGAGAGTCCTAGAGTGACAAGCAGTTAATGCTAGACTTCAAGACCCTTTCCAAGACTAAATATTTGAAGAGAGCCTTGAAGGTCAAGGGACAAGGACTTCTGATTGGCCTTGATAAGGTCACTTCTAAAAGCAGGAGTGACTGTGTGGCACAATCCTATACCTGTGATACTCTTGCTTCCTTGGCCTTTGTCCAAGACTGACTCACTGATCCTTACAGGGTTAGGCATAGTGGTCTTGACCTAGTCCAGTCTGTGCCGGAAAGCCCTCCTCTTCTTTGGTGCCCTTAGCTGCTTCACCCTGCTCGTGCACCCCAGCTATGAGGATGCCCTGAAATGAAGATCTGGAACCCTCTCCCTTTCTCTTTACTCTTCACCTTTCCTGGAAGGCTGTAGCTCCTGGGCTCCCTCACAGGCCTGCCATTCCATTTCAAATTCCTATCATTTCTGCATGTTCACGCCTCACAAATCTCCCAAATCACACTCTTACCTCAATCCTGTCTACCTCCAAATGCCTCCTGTTGCTTTCACAGCCGGTTTGCTACATCTTACCCTACCCAAAAGAGACACCTGGTTTCCTGATAAAGATAGAAAATACCTAAGGAGCAGGATTCCACCTCTCTACGCTTCAGGGTTAAGCACATAGCATTTCTTCTTCCTGATTACTTTAGAAATTAAGGCCTGGTACAAAATCCAGAAGGTTGGTTGAGATTTCATAGTATCCCACTACTCATCAATAATCAGATTCTTGTCCTCCACAGGCATCCATTAAACACAACCTTGGTGATCACTTTTGAAATCACATTTCGTTCAAAAAATATTACTATCCTTGAACTCCCTGATGAAGTAAGTAACAAATCTAATGGGAGGGAAATTCTATCTAACAAAACATATTATAATTAAGAGCTTGTGGCAATAGGTCACCTAGACCGTTTTGTTAATCTCTTTGGGGATGAGCATTTTATGCTATGTAATTTTGATTAAGAAGGAGATAGTAAGAAGTCAGAAGCAAAGTGGTTCTGAGAATAAGAAGTTCTTAAGATAGTTTTCTAAGGCCTTCCTACACAAGAGCATTCATGGACCAGCAGCACTGCCCTTGTTTAGAAATCTTTCAGTTGTGCTGGGTGCAGTGGCACACACCTGTAATCCCAGCCACACAGGCGTCTGAAACAGGAAGCCAGTCTGAGCAATTTATCAAGAACCTAAGCAACTTAGTGAGACCCTGTTTCAAAATAAAAAGGATGGGATGTAGCTCAGTGGTGCCCCAGGTTCAATCCCCAGTACAAAAAAAGAAGGAAGAGAAGGAGGTGGAGAAGAAGGAGGAAAAAAAGAAAATCTTTCAGTTGCTGGGGGTATACTCAGTGGTAGACAGTACTTGTCTAGCATGTACAAGGGACCTGGGACCAATCCCCAACACCACAAAAAATAATACTAACCTTTTTAGAAACATAGACTCTCAGCCCTATCCTATATTTACTGATTCAAAGTATACATTTTGGCAAGGTCCCCAGATGATTGGGGTCCACATTAAAGTTTATGTAACTCTGTTCTGAGATGCTACTGGGTGGATGTCATTTGTAGAACCCAGTACCAGGGAATGTCTTATATAATATAAATAATTATTCAAAGCTTTATGCTTTTATCTATTTACATGTACTTTGCTTCCTCTAACCAACGATGTGAGCCAGTTGCCATTCAACTAGATATGAATAGGGAAGAAGCAACTCAGAAGAAATAAGAGTTTTAAAATAAATTTAAAAAAACAAGATGAATACAAATCAATTAGTATGAATAAGTTCTGGAGATCTGTCATGACTATAGTTAATAATAAGGTATTATATATAGTCATGCACCAAATAATCTTTTGGTCAACAAAGGACCACATACAAGACAGTGGCCCCATAAGATTATACTGCATAGTAACAGTTTGTATGCATTCATTCTGTGATGTTCATATAATTATGAAATTGCCTAATGATATGTTTCTCAGAGTTAATTAAGGGACTCATGCTTGTGATGGAAGGTTGCTAAGAGATTTTAAATGTTCCCACCATTTAAAAAAAGATCCCACCATAAACAAAAGTGCTGGCCATAGTGGTGCACACCTGTAATCCCAGCAACTCAGGAGGCTGAGGCTAGAGTACCACAAGTTCAAAGGCCAGCCTCAGCAACTTAGCCAGACCCTATCTCAAAATAAAAAATAAAAAGGTCTGAGTGTGTGACTCAGTGGTAAAACTCCCCTGGGCTCAATCCCCAGTACCACAAGAAAAACAATAAAAAGTATATGAGGTACTGGATAAGCTAATTAATTGATTTAATCATTTTGTGGTGTGTATGTGTAAACTCACACTGTACACTATGTACACGTTCCATTTTCATTTGTCAGTCATACCTTCCGAGGCTGGGGAGGGCGGGAGAGTCGGAAGGTCCTGAGGCACATGCTGAGGCTCCAGGTGGTTGGAGATATGGACAGCATGTCTGCTGTGACCTCCAGCACGAAAACTAGCTAAAACGTGATCAGTCTCAAGAGATGGAGAGTCTATGCTCTGGCAAATGCAGCACAGCTGAGAGAGGGGCTTCAGAATATTCCTCTAAAGGGACCCTGTGTGAGAGGTGACCTTTATCTCCTGGTGAGCATCGTATGCATTATCCTGTGCCATTTCTCACAGCTTCCTGCCACCTAGGGTCCCGGCCACCAAGCAGCGCAAGGAGAGCAGGTGGTTCTAGCCCTCTTGATCACGATAGATTCAGGGAAGAACAGATGCTGATTGCTTAGTTTAGGGCCAAATATCTAAGTAAGAGTATTCATCTTTTAAAAGTAAGTGCAAGTCAAACAGTGTCAAACTAAAGAGGTCTGACACAAAAATCCTGGGCCGCAGGATTCCTTGTACATAAAGTACTAACAGAGACAGAACAATCTGTCAGCAGTTACCCTTGGGGTCAAGAGACAGGAGTGGGGAGAAACAGAGCTTCTGAGGTGTTGGAAATATTCATTTCTTGATCCGGGAGCTGGGTGTGTTCAGTCTGTAGACATTTCGTCAAGCTGTGATGTGTGTACTTTCACCATGTTTGTTACAGTTCGGTTTATTAAGAAAAATTAACAGTGGAAGTCAAACCTTTTGTATAAGATGAACTTCATGGGCACATGAGGGCTCCTTTTAAGGTTCCTGGCTCATAGACCCTTCCCTATCTGACTCTAACCACTTCTGTCCCCTACCTGTGACATTGGAAGCCACTCAATAGAATTTGGGAGTCAAGTTGTGAGGCTGGTCTGTGAGCCTTGGATAAGGTGCTTCATGAGGACACAGCACAGGATCTTCATTTACAGTGCTCGACTTGTGAGGATTAAAAGCAGCATAAGCAAGTATAAAATGGCTGTGACTGCACCTGGCATGTAGAAAGCACTCAGTAACAGGCTGTGACCCTATCATTTCATTCTCCCTTGTTCCGGTCAATTTCTGATTTGCCAATTTCTCCCTGCCTAGTTCCAGAGGGATTAAATGGCCACTTAAAATATTCAAACACTGCAAGAAAACTTAAAAAGAAAAAGTGAAGTAATAGGAAAATAAAAAAAGGCTGAGAGTGCATGTTGTCAAGATGTAGCTTGTAAGACACAGACCAGAAATGGGACTCCAGGCTTTGCAGCAGCTACTCACACCATTTCCATTGTTCTGCTAAAGTTCCCCGATTTCTAGTGTTAAAACCAAAAAGCAGTGCCTTAAGGGTCCTCGTTGAGGAACCTTTCCATCAAATGAGCTGCATCTCCGTGGGAGCAGCAGTCTGGGTTGATGGTGGACTGAGGGTATTATCCAGGGAGCAAACAGGTAGGGGGTGGAGGGCAACCGTTTGTTTTTGTAGGGATACCACCACCCTGCTCCCTGCTGCCCTGGAGGGAAGGATTGAGGGCAGGCAGGCTTCTAGGTCCGTTTTCCTGGAGCAACACTTTTCAGTAAATATTGGCTAGAAACGTGGGTAGAATATTCTCCTTGCCAAGTGTCTGGCATACGCACCTCTTTTGTTTTGTCCCTTGGCAGCCAGGCAGGGGATGGGGCAGACATCTTCTTGTGGATCTTGAGGAGTCTAATAATTTGCAGCCTGGAGTCAGACACTTGGTGGGATCCTAAATAACCATATCTGGACTCAAATCATGGCCTCAGATCAAATTCCATCTTCCTAACAGGTTGTAGTGCCTCCCGGAGTGACAAATTCCTCTTTTCAAGTGACTTCTCAAAACGTTGGACAAGTGACTGTTTATCTGCATGGAAATCATTCTAACCAGACTAGGTAGGCTGGCTTCCTCCCCTGCCCACATGGGCCTTGAATGATAGGAAGGGAAGTTATGCAGGGCATGGGGTACAGGGACTTTCTTCAGAAACCCAACCTTAGCTCATCTCATCCCCAAATCCCTTTCTAGCCCGAGGATACGCTTCATGGTGATCCGCAGCAACACTATTAGCATCATAAACCAGGTGATTGGCTGGATCTACTTTGTGGCCTGGTCCATTTCCTTCTACCCTCAGGTGTTCAAGAACTGGAGGCGGAAAAGGTAACTAAGCTTTGCCTACAGGCCTGTGGGGCAGTGAGGACGGGCATTCTGGCAAGGCTGCAGATGGTACTGCTTCCCACTCTTCCCTCTGCTCTTCTCTCTGCCTGCCTTCTCAAGAATGTTGTCCTGATGGGAAAGCCCTTTCCAAGAGGCTGGGTAGGATGCTGCTACTGGGCATTTGATCCCTTAGCCAGTTCAGCCCCTTCCTGTAGAAGCAACAACAAGGGGCTTCTCCACTAAGTAAAGATTGGGGCCGGTAGGAGGGAAGTCCACCCAAATCTCCTGAGCTCTGGAAGACAGGTGTCAAGTCACCCATCTTTCAGCCCTGGAGACCATGCACTCCCACAGTGATTTTAAAGACAGAGTGAGGGCTGGAGTGGTGGCTCAGCAGTTTTGGCACTTGCCTGGCAAACACGAGGACCCGGGTTCAAACCCCAGCACCACGTATACAACTAAGTGTTAGAGCAACTAAGGCCATGTGAAAAACTAAATAAAGTTGTTTCTTTCTTTCTCTGTCTCTCTCACTGTCCCTCTCTCTTTGAAAAAAAATTTTTTTAAAAAAGAGTGAAAGTGAGCGTGGGGTTGCATCTTCATGCAGCAAGGACGTAAGCTCAGCTAGAGCCCCCCCTGGCCATGTGGGCCTCTTAGCAGAGAGCCAGGAAGGGCAGTGCTGCCTCTGCAGGACACCTCCAGACCTCCTTCTGGGGGCCAGGGCAGGAGAAATCTCAGGAGCATATGAGGGAAGAAGGGAACCAGTACCCAAGAGGGCAGGGGTTAGGTAGCATTGATTGTGGTGTGGAAAAGGACCAAAGGACAGTGATTTCCTCATGGCAGGGCTGAGCCCTCCTTCCCCACATGCTAGGTGCTCTGTTCCCTCCCAGGTCTCACCCCTGCCCCTGTGCATTCCTGTGTCCCACAGTGTAATTGGTCTGAGCTTCGACTTTGTGGTCCTGAACCTGATGGGCTTCGTGGCCTACAGCGTGTTCAACATAGGGCTCCTGTGGGTGCCCTACATCAAGGTATGACATGCCTGCCCCCACAGCCCACCCAAGCTGCCTGCTGGCCACCTGCCCCTCACCTCTCAACTTCTGCCCACTCTCAACAGGAGCAGTTTCTCCTCAAATACCCCAATGGTGTGAACCCCGTGGACACCAATGACGTCTTCTTCAGCCTGCACGCAGTTGCCCTCACCCTGATTGTCATCGTGCAGTGCTGCCTGTATGAGGTGAGGGAGGGATGAGGCCTGGTGGCCTGGCTCACCAGGAGCTGCCGTAGGCAACCCCACATGCCTCCTGCCATTCCTACCTGCCTGGCCAGAGATGCAGAATCCTCAAAATGAAACATATTCATTCATTCATCATCCACTTCCCAGGCCTAGGCAATGGGCCAAGCCCTGTGCTGGATACAGAGAGCACCCAGTGAGTCCAAACCTTCAGAACCCCAAAGTCTGGGGTAAGGGACACAGAAAGAGGCAGTGACAGGCCTTAGCTGACAGGTGTGTGGAAGAGGGAGCACAGGAGACAGAGTGGAGGCCCAAAGCCAGCCAGGGAGGAAAGGGAAGAAGGGTGATGGGGAATTGATGCTTATTGCAGTCCAAGAGTGAGTGAAGTTCCTGCGTTATTGAAAGGGAAGATAGTGTATCATTCCCCATTGGGGAACAGAATTTTGGAGGCTGAGGAGCATTTGAGAGGAAGCATGGCCAGGGCTTGGGGTGTCAGTGGGAGAGCCAGCTCCCCAGAGGTTAGGAGGAGCCTGGGATCAGCCTTGTTGGAGAGCCGTTAGGATCTGGGGGTCTCAGCAGGGAAGGGCATCGATACCCCTAAGTGACAGCTTTGCTTTCACTTCCCTGGGGTGTGCCACCTCCTTTGGGGAGTTCCCATCACACATTGTTCAAGGCCTGCAAAGGGGCTGTGCAACCCCCACTTTCACAAACCTTCTGTTTTCTTACCCTTTCTTACCCCCACTTTGGGGCCATGTCTGGAGAAAGGCTGGGGTAAGGGCAGATTCTAGAAGACTTAAGGTTCCATCTGGGTCATGGAATGAGGCGACACCTGGGCGGGGATGAGGTGCTAGGCCTCCTGTGTTGGAGTTTACATTCCTAACACCCTTCACTCTCTTTGGAACAAGCTCAGAGGCACTCAGGGCTGCAAAGTGGAAACAAAAAGTAGACCGGAACTGGAGAGTCCAGGATGGATCGAACAAGGCACCCTGATAGCAAAAGGGCAGAGTTGGTGCTGGGAATGGGATCACACCCTGGTGGCCTAGGACCTCATCCCAGCCCAGGCATCAACCTGCCCATGTCCCAGATGGAGCCTGAGGCTCTCTGGTACCTGTCCTGGATCTCACCTTTCCCTGGACTTGGGCCCAGTATAGGCCTCCCTCTGACAGGCTATATCAATACCCAGCTTCTACCCTGCACCCCTCCTCCTTTCCATCCCCTCCTAAGATCCCTTAGCAGCCCCTGTGCCCCATCTACAACCCCATCCTCTCCGTCTCATCCTCAGCGAGGCAACCAGCGCGTGTCAATACCCGCTATCGGCTTCCTGATACTCTCATGGCTCTTCGCCTTCATCACCATGATTGTGGCTGCAGCAGGAGCAACCACGTGGCTGCAGTTTCTCTTCTGCTTCTCCTACATCAAGCTTGCTGTCACGCTGGTCAAGTACTTTCCACAGGTACTCCAGGACTTTGCTGCACTGTCATGTGGCTGGTAGTGTCAGGTGAGAGGTCCTGAGCCCAGGCCCTGTGCCCATGGGTAGCTTTTGCCAGGGCAAGGAAACTAGGGTTGAAAACCTCAGTGGAGGCCAGTGAGCCCAGACTGGCAGAAAGCAAGTGGGGACCGTGACCTGGTCCTCCCTGGAGCTAAAGCCACACACGAAAGTCAGCAAAGGCTCTGTCCTCGTTCTCCCTACAAAGCAGGGATTCGGCAGGTCAGCACCTTTCTCTCCCCATTGTCTTTCCTAAAGACCTTGGTTCTGCCCACTCCACCGCCCCTCCATTACTACAACAGTGTTCATCCTAGGCATGCCTGAGGACCAGCGGCAGGAGAATCTGGAAAGTTCAGGCAGAAGAGGGAACTTAACCCTGCAGCCACCTCCTATGCAGAGATGTTCTCCAGGGAGGTCCCTCAGCACCTCCTAGGAGCCCTGTTGAAGTCTTCCCCTACAGGCATGATGGCCTGGGCCACCAGTTGGTGTGAAGTAACTGCCAACTGTATACTTCTACCCACAAATCTTGGGCCTCATTTAATCTCATCATGTAACTCAGCACTATAAACGTTGTGTTCTGTGGACTCAGAAAGGAAAGTGTTGGCTGGAAGCAGGGTTGGACCCTGAAGGGAGAGTAGCATTTAGATCACTGGTGAGAGGATACCTAGCTAAGCAGCATTGAGAATACTGAAGTTGAGGAGCTAGGGACAGGACCCAGGGAGCCTTCAAGGGCTTCCAAGGAGGAGATGGTCTCTGGGGAAGTCAACTCAGTCCTTCCTCATGGGAAGGTTTGGGGCTGGGAACCTGGGAGGCAAGAGCCCCAGTGAGACATTTAGGATCATCTGGGACTGGAGAGGTAACAGCAAGTGTGGATGAAGGTGAGAGAAGAAAAGGATGGGCTATGAATAGAACAGGTCCACCAAAAAGGCCAAGACCTCCCTCCCATGTGCTAGGAAAGGAGATGGACCAGTCTGGGAAGCCCAGTGGGTACCATGGGTTTGGAGGAAGATGGTGGAGCCAAGACAGCAGGAAGAGGGGAATTCCAAGCAGACCCCACTAGATCTAGAATGCCAAAGAGGCAGCCCAATAGCTCAATCATGGCTCAGGTGGGAGTTAGTTTCACTCTACAGGTGGGGAAACTAAGACAAGGAGGACTCAGTAACTTGCCCAAGGTAATACAGATCTGATGACGAAGCTGGTATTACACCAAAAAGCCAGGCTCCTAGCCTGTGTTCTTAAGCACAACATGGAGCCTGGGCTGAGCACAGGGACAGCTTCATTAGAGTTGGGAAGAGGAATCAGAATTGCTGGAAAACCAGTATAGGGTTTTATCCATGGGGAGGAGTAGAAAAGGCAGCAGCTACTCTCCCTCTTTCCCTCCTTTGGAGTTACGAAGTGCAGGGGCGAAACAAAGGACTTTGCTTGTCCTGCCTACAGATGGGACCCTAGGACCACCCAGACTGTTCCTTTGGCTGAGGCTTGTCAGAGCCCAAAGGTCACCATGTTCCTTGGAGCAAGGCCTGGACACATAAGTGGGAGGGATCAGAGCCACCCTTGTTTGGAGTGGCAGACACAAGGCACAACCACCAGTCCCCTCTCACAGCCCTCCATCTGTCTGTCTGACCCAGGCCTACATGAACTTTCGCTACAAAAGCACCGCGGGCTGGAGCATTGGCAACGTGCTCCTGGACTTCATAGGGGGCAGCTTCAGCCTCCTCCAGATGTTCCTCCAGTCATACAATAATGGTGAGTCAGCCAATAGGCTGCCCCCACCCGGCGAATGTAGGCACAGGGGAAGACCAGGCTTCCTGGGACCCCGGGGCCCCCGCCAGAACTACACCCATGCCCAGCAGCCTGGGATTCCAAGCTCATCCCAGCCTATAAGGACAGACTCGCCCAGGGGCCTTTGCAGCTAGAGGATTTGTGGTTTCCTGAATGGATGGGCCCCCAACCCCCACAACCCCACATGTTCCAGCTGCCAAGGAACCACCAACCTAAAACCAGATTCTGTCCCCTTGACTATTAACAGACCAGTGGACATTGATCTTCGGAGACCCAACCAAATTCGGACTTGGAGTCTTTTCCATCTTCTTTGATGTTGTCTTCTTCATCCAGCACTTCTGTTTGTACAGAAACAAACTAGGGTATGACCAGCTGGCCTAGCAGCCAGAGACTTGGTGTAAAAACCAGGATCCTGGGCCCTAGTGGGGAAGGCTGCACCCAGCAAAGACCAGAGAAGAGGCTGGAATGCAGGGCTGGCTCCATATGCTGACAGAGGAGAAGTGCTCTCTTCCTCAGGGTCAAATGCCTTAAACTCAACCAGCCTGCCTTCATCTAGTTCCTGCTCCAAGACTGAAAGCCAGACCTCAGGCGGTCCCTCCCAACCTCCCCAGAAGTCGCAGCCCCTCCCAGGCCTCATGGCCAGGCATCTGGCCCTCCTGCATCTTGATGCTCCATCTCTCTTTTCTTTAAGGCTTCAGGCAGCACACACAGGTCCTGACAGTCATCTCAGGTGGAACTGGGTGCAGAGCTTGCAGCTGAAGGCCTTTCCCCAAACAACCAATGTTTCTGGGAGCAGCTTGAAGGGCTGACCTTGCAGCCAGGAGACACAAGGGCACTTTACTACCACTACTGTGTTCCCAAAGACCAAGTAGCCAGGTGCCGTGGCCAATGGACTCAAAGGTGCTGGTGCTGGTATTGGTGTTGGTGACAGAGGGGCAAGGATTTGGGGGTTAGGCCTTGGGGTCCTTTCTCTGAAGGCCCCCAAGACTCTCATTCTGTGTAACTCAGCCTGGTAAAGAGGACTTCTGAGCCATGAGATGCCTGCCAGGTCAGTTCTGAACCAAACTGATGCTCAGTGCCCTCTGGATCTTTATCACACAAAGCCAGGTATCACACTTAACTCCATTCAAATTTTTTGGAGAGGTATTTTGGAAGTGGCTTACTTTCTTTTGCCCTCTCCTCTACCTCCTACTTTTGAGAGCCAGATGGGGCCCCATCTGAATACCCAAACTGCTCCTAACCCAGCACCTATATAACAGGACACACTCTACCAGCCTGTGCCTTAGAGACCTGTCAGACCTTCCAAGTGTAAGAATAGCTAGCTCCCTGGAGGGGAGGGCAAGCCCTTTCCCTATTTTTCCAGGCTACTACTTGGGACCCTCCAATTTTTTGGCCTCAAAGAACTTGAAACTATCTCACACAATGTTTATGGGCGCAACCTTGATCTGTAACCTCCTTCCCTTCCAACCCAACCTGTCATCCTTTGCAGAGCA
The DNA here is from genome assembly GCA_004027875.1 of Aplodontia rufa. Taxonomy (NCBI): domain Eukaryota; kingdom Metazoa; phylum Chordata; class Mammalia; order Rodentia; family Aplodontiidae; genus Aplodontia; species Aplodontia rufa. The sequence continues at coordinate 28,305 of PVKS010017021.1, forward strand.
AGAGGGGAGGGTTCCAGGACATGCCTGGAGTTTGCCTATCCACTCTTTTTTACTACAAGGCCAATGTGAGGGGCCTGTATCCTTTTTATTTTGTTGTTTTGTTTACATGGTGCCTGTATCCTTAATTAAAACCTGCCTTTGTCCTTTCTGCACACTCCAAGCGATGCAGAAGGCTGCTATGTTGACCTTTAGAACTAACGCCCTAGGGGCTTACAGAGCTGGTCTTACTGACCTTGTGTATATAGGCATGGAGTTCGCTGACCCTGCAGTTCAGTAGGTATGCCCCCTTGGGGAGTGTAAGACACCTACCCACTCAGAGCCAGGTAGGTGTGTACCATGGGTACCTCGTCTGCCAGTAGGTACACCAGCATGTGCAAGCTGCAGATGTGGCCAGGGGTTGGAAGAGGTTTTTAAAGTCCTATTTTCCAGATTATTCTGACCAGCTATAATGAACTTCAAGGAATTTAAGGTCTTGTTTCCCAAGAGCAGAGAATGCAGCCCAATCAAGCTTACAGACCTGTTTTACTTAGGACACCCATCGTTTCTTATAAAGACTGTTTTTAGAGTCTTCAAATTCTGAACTTTTCTTTATGAATCTGATTTGGCAGTGAGAGGTAGATCCAAGAGTGGCAGCACCTTCCCAGAGCTGGTATATAGGACCAGGTGCTTTCTGCTTTACCACCTGGCCAGGTCTTGACTCTTGGGAATATCTAGGGTTATGCCCCTGGCTGTGGCTCAGAGTACACTCGAGAGTCTCAGGCAGGTGCTTATCCCATGAACCTGAGTGCCCATGAGGCCGCTTTCAGGTGGGAACTGAAGCTAGGTTACTGTGAAATACTCCCAACTCACCCCAAACTTCCCTTATGGAATCTAGCTTCACAGTGACACTCAAAGAGTCAACACACCCCAGGTTCCCCACAGTAACTGCATGGACGATGCACCGAGACACAGATGTGGCTGTTGCCAGGTAGAGGGTGTTTACGCTGAGGGTTCCCATACCTGCCACCTGCCATGATACTAGGGATCGAACCCAGGGCTTCACACATGCCAGGAAGCGCTCTACCACTGAGCTACACTAAGGTAATACCAGTCATACACTTTTCCTGGCAGGTGAGCCTCAAAACAGGGGAAGATGGGCTAGCCTCCTTAAAACCAAAGCTCTTGCCCTCATCTGCCCCCAAATATCCCTACCCCACACCTCAGCAAAGATCCCCAGAGGATTCCAGCATTCTTTATTGGACATGAGATGGGTGTTGGGCAGCATCATGCTGCCTCATTTCCACAGTAACCAAAGTAAGGCCATTCACGTGCTAAGAGTAGCTGCTCCCGGATGTGAATTAATAAGCTAGATTCAAAAGTACAACTGGCATCTCCAAACAGTAAGATAAAAATGCTGTGTATCAAAGTTGTGATTAAAAAAATACAAAAGTTAAATCCATAGGTGTAGAGAAATATGGCAATCCTGAGAGCTGCCCTGAAATGTCAGCTTGAACCTTGGCAAAATCCTGTAAGCAGGTAAACCCGGGGGAGGCCAGCACCCCGTGGGGAAGTGAGGGCGAATGGGAGCCTACCAGCTGCCATCCAGGTGAGCCTTCATGGTGCTTCCAGCAGTGTGCCCCCTGCTGGGCAATGTGGGGTACGGCATATGTTACTGTGAAAGTAACACATGAGGGCAGGGCCATGCCCTGTGGCCCAGGCAAATTGGGGAAAGCCAGCCCTAACTGGCATTTCCCAGCTTTGGCAGCTCTCAAAAAGTGGGTGTTTCCTGCTCACCCAGGCTCTGCTAAGGCCAGGCAGCACAGTCAGTGGGCTGAGCTTGTGGTCACTGCAGACTGGCTACCTCTTAGCTCCAGGCCCTCATTTCCAATCCTAAGTATCCAAGGGAGAGACCTGGTTCAGAGCCTTGGGCTGGAGTGGGAGGAGAAGAGGAGCTGGCTCCGGCCTCTTAGGAGCAACTGTTACCCTTCTGAGCTGGGGCCCAGCACACAGCAGAAGCCAGGACAGGAGAGCAGACAGAGCGTGGAATGGGTGTTGCTGTACAAATAGGAAGACAGGCACAAGGTAAGGACCACAACAGGGCTGCTAGGACAGCATGGACTGCTGCACAGCCTTCTGCAGCGACTGCCGTGTCACCAGCAGGCGCACCACCTCCTCTGAGCGCTTGGTGAGCCGTTTCCGGGCCTGGTCGTGTGTGACCATGGTCATGTCCCAGCCATTCACCTAGCCCAGGGAGAGAAAACAGCCCACTTCAGTTCCTTACCCTCTGGGATCAGGAAGAGAGGGCTTTGGGGTGCCCAAGCCACCGAAGCATGATGTCCCCAAACATGGAGATGCCAAGCACTGCAGCCAAAATACAAAGAAGACCCTTCCTCTGTGAGCAAGACCAGCATGGCTTCCAAATGGCTTCGGTGAGTTCCTCTCTGCAGGAAGGCTGGGCCAGACTCCTCCCAACCCCAAGTTCCCCTTTGGTCCAAACCTTATTCTCTCCTCCTCAGGGACACCTGATACCTGCATGATCTTGTCTCCAATCTGCAGCCCAGCAATTTCAGCAGGACCTCCTTCAGACACACGTGTGACATAAATGCCCTGGAAAGAGGCAGCTAGGTCAAGCCCCGTGGTCACTAACTTGCCTCTTATCCAGGGCAGAGCCCAGGATAGCATACTCCCAGCCATTCTTCTCCCTGTACCTAGACTTCCCCCAGCACATTCCACTAGTTCAGGCTGTGCCAAGACAGCCAGGTGGAAAGTGTGGCTACCCAGGGATGCTCCAAGGATGCTCCAGCCCTTGCTGATGGCTACCTCCTGCTTTTCCTGGGCTGTCTGAGCAGGTCTTCCTAGGGTCCTCCCCACCCCAAACCATCCTTTCCCCACCATATAATTTCTTGAACTTAACCAGGATTGTCTGAGAAAAAGATCTGCTCTTTCCATGCAGGCCCAGGAAGCAGAGACCCACCATCTCAGGCCTCTGTGCCCCAAGGAAAGGTCCCAAGACCTTAGTTCCCCCCTCACCTTGTCTGTCTTGTCTTCTGAGAAGGGATTTTGGGAGGGATCCTGGTCAATTCCACCTCCAATGCTGAAGCCCAAGATTAAGTTCTCACCTTGACGCAGCTTATGAATTTCAACTCTTTGCTGGCAAAGGAAAAAAATAGGTAAGTTAGTGGTGGATACAGAACGAACCCAGTCTGTGCCTGCTGCAACAGCCTCGGGCTGCTGCATCCGCTCAGAGCTATGCCAAGGGGTAGGATCCAAGGCCATCAGCAAAAATCTAGCTGGTCACTAGTCTTCGGCAACATGTGCTCTGAACCCCTCTTGGCCCAAGAGGCAAGAGTGCTGTGGCTGCTATGGAAGACATGTCCATTTTCCTGGGGAGGGACCACACAAGGCAAGAGGGGGTCAAGCCCTGAAAACATATGGGCACCTTGCTGAGGCAGCTCAGATTGCTGAGCCAGCACTATCAATGGCAAGACAGGAGGCGCTCAGGAAAAGTGGAGATCAATCTTGCACAGAAAAGAAAGAGGGGCTTCCTGGCCAAGAGAATCAGCAAAAGCCTGAAGGTGCTGTGTATATGCACTTGAGACCGGAGTGTACAACGTGCAAGATGTGGAACCAAGGTGAGATGAGGCTGCAGCCAAATCAGGACAGCTGTGGGATGCAGGCCCCTGAGATTGGTCCCAGATGGTGGTAGAGGAGGTATGATCTCCTAAAGCCCCAGACCTTGCTCCTGTGCTCTTACCATGCTCAAGGGTGAGGTCCCCAACTTTCAGAACCCTCAGCAGGTACCCTTCAGTCACCAGATGCGGAAAACAGACAGATTAACCCAAAAGTGATTTGATCTAGACCGAGAGAGGCTTCACAAAGAAGGGATCATTTGCACCAGGCCTTGAGGGGAGTGATAAGTAGTGTGGCCCCTAACCTTGATCCAGAACCCACTGGTGCACAAAGATTTATGGAGTAGGGCAAGGCATGGTCACATTTAATGCTATAATGACCACTTAAGTTATCAGTAGGAGAACGGATATGTTGGTTGGGGGATGGTTTAGAAGCTAGGAACTGAGATCCACAGACTTGGGGAAGAGGAGTCAAGCACCCAGCCAACTGACCTGGCTAAATACAGTCATCATTCAGATAGGGACCTAGGAGGAGGAACAGATGGAGTTTGAGTGCCTGGAGCCACCCACACAGGTGTCTAGAAGGCAGATCTATGGAGCCTTTGCTCCATATGGACAGTGGACAAGCCAAAATAGCTGTAACTCAAAATGTTAACTATATGGGTAAGGGCAGAACTGGGGGAAAATCTTCCAGTGTCCCCTCCCCAGACCAAGACATAGCAGTGGAGGCCAGACTCCATCCATCATGCTCAGGCATGCTCCTGGTGTTAGAAGAAATGGACAGTTTTGGTCTTACACTTTGAGGAAGACCCTGGAATCAGACGTGATATGAGGGAAGAGGAGCAGGAAACATAATCCCTGAAGCCCACTCACCTGGTTCTTCATGCCTAAAAGTGCGAGCTCTTCTAACTGACCCCCATGGTCAGAAAAGAGACAGAACCCTCTCACTGACTTGCTGCCAGAAGTTAAGCACCAAAGTGGCTCCCTGGCTCCTCACTTTCATTCCTTTTTTTCCAGCTAAGAAGCAAACCTGGAGTCTTCTCTGGGACAACTAGAGATTTGGAAAAGTCAGGCTGGTGCAGGGTGAAATTAGGGCAGCAGTCAGCTGGTCCTGAAATGTCCAGGCCTGAGCTGGTGCTCCAAGTTCACCCTCACATGCTACCTTTATCAGTGGCTCCTTTGCCCTCACCCTCCTGACTGCAGCAGCTCTCCAGAATGCCCATCTGAGATACCACCTCCAGTTCTTATGACTCAAAGGCTGGAACTTTCTTTCACTTAACCCCTTGCCTGCTGGGCAGGCATTTCTTCCCATTTTCGGAAACCTCTGGTGAGCTAGGTAGGAGATCTGGGTCTTTCCTGAGGGCTTCCTTTATGGCTGAGCATGCCTGGATTTCCCTCTAGGACTCAGTTTCCCCACCTCCCAGGGGGTTGGCCACCAGGCTCCATCCAGCTGGGATACTGGTGTCTAGGTGTAATGTCACAGCCTCCCTTAGAGGAAGAGTGAAAGAATCAGCTTTAGGTTTTTGTTACCCCGACACTTAGTTGTGTATGTGGTGCTGGGGTTTGAACCTGGGTCCTTGGGGCATGCCAGGCAAGCACGATACCAGTGAGCTCACCGCTCCAGCCCCTCTTTTTGCCTATTCTAATAGCACCCAGTGCCCAAGACAAAGCAAGGGGGTAGCCAGAGGCCTGGACTGAGCCCAAAGTGTATTCTAGGGCCTCTAGTGCCAGGTGAAGGACCTGGACTTTGCCCCAACAACCGGGGATCCAGAGGAAGTTCACAGAAGGGTCAAGACTCATATACGTTTTCACTCTGGATAGGGCTGCGGGTGGGTCGCAGGAGCGAGGCTGGACAGAAAGGGGTAAGGGCCTGCAACAGCAGGCTTCGGACAGTTCCACCCACCAAATCTCCCACTGCAGGGCGGTGGCGGCCCGGCCAGCTGGAGCGGAGGAAGCGCTTCCTCATTCCAGAGGCTGCGACTCAACGTACGTCGAGGCCGGCGCCCGCCCCCCGCGGCTGCCCAGCTGGAGACAGGGAGGCCCCGCACCGGGGCGCTTTCCCAGACTCCGCCGGCCAGGGCCTTCCTACTCGGTTCTCTCCGCTCCAGCCGGCGGAAAGAAGTCCACCTGGCCCTGGCAGTGCACAACATTTGGCCTCTGCCTAGGTTATCAGGAGGCTCTAGGGTTCCAGCCCTGTTTCTTGGCAGTAGGAGGCTGCAGCACCGCTCCGGCAGAGCTAGGGTCGGAGCTCTGGCCGCCTGTTTGCAGGAGACCCAGGTTCGATGCTTTGTCAACCTGTTTGGGTGTCAGTTTATCGCTCTGCAAAAGTGGGGGCAAGTCAAGACGAGGAGCCCGCGCGAGCGCACTCACCACCACAGCGGTGACCGGCTGGCCCGGGATGTAAGACATCTCGACCCCGATCTGGCAAAGAAGTGCAGCTGAGTGAAGCCCGCAGTGAGAATGCCCGCGGCCGCGCCCTCCCTGGTTAACAAAGGCAGTCCTGCTTGGTCCGCCCCCTCATGAATACTTAACAACCCCCCAGCCAATTACCTGTCCGAGCGCTGTTCGGCTTCCGGAAGACCCGGTGCAAGCGTAAAGAGGCGAGAGGGAGGGCGGAGCGTGCCCAGGCGCAGGCGCGGAGGGGGCGGGGCGAGGTCTGTGCGCATGCGCAGCCTGACTCCTCCTCCAACCCAAGATGGCTCCGCGGGAACCGGTACCCTTACCTGTCTGAGGGAACGCTAAGTGACTGTTCTCCGCGTTCCAGGTAATTGCGAAAGCCTGGCCGGAGAATGCAGACCTGCGGCCGGCTCGAGACTTCGGCCCTCGGCGTCCTTTGAAAGTCCGAGACTTAGGAGTGATGCCGGGTCTCTCCCAGGGGGAGGGGGCAGTGTGAGCCCAACTTGCCAGGCTTCAGGCGCCACCGGTAACTTGGCTTTCTCCGCAGCTCCGCGTTGTTCCGCGAGAAGGCAGAGGCTGAGCCCGGGCGGGTGCGATGGCCGCGGTGGTGGCCAAGCGCGAAGGGCCGCCGTTCATCAGCGAGGCAGCCGTGCGGGGCAACGCCGCCGTCCTGGATTACTGCCGGACCTCCGTGTCGGCGCTGTCGGGCGCCACGGCCGGCATCCTCGGCCTCACCGGCCTCTACGGCTTCATCTTCTACCTGCTGGCCTCCATCCTGCTCTCCCTGCTCCTGATTCTCAAGGCGGGAAGGAGGTGGAACAAGTATTTCAAATCGCGGAGACCTCTCTTCACCGGAGGCCTCGTCGGAGGCCTCTTCACCTACGTCCTGTTCTGGACGTTCCTCTACGGCATGGTGCACGTCTACTGAGATGAGGGCAGGGGGGACTCTTCCAAAACGCCCCGTTGGGAAGACTTGCCGGGCATTAACACCGCGTAGACTTACCTAGTGTTTAAATTGTTGGATCGCTGCTTCTTCTGTAACGTTATAATTTATATCTGAAGACAGAGCCTGTAATCTTCAGATTAAATGAAGTGTGAGACGCTTTGTGGCGTTCTTGCCTGCGTTGCTGTGTAGTTTGCCCTGCAGGTAACGTGGCCACTGTTCGACCCCCGGAGGGCAGGCACTGGGCCGAGGTCTAATTTACTTTCATTTACACATAGGCATTCGAGAGAGGCAGGACTAGGGCTTAAGAAAGGAGAGAATTCACTGTTGCATCCTGAGACCTGATAGCTGTATACTTGCATATCAGCACGGTGCCTTGTACTTTTTATACCCATTGTCTCGTTCCATTCTAACAATTCTTCTATGGAAATATTGTTAACCCTCTGTTAATGAGGAAACACGCTCCGAAAGTTTAAATGCCTCTACTAGCGGAGGCTCAGCTAGGAAGAGGCAGAGCCAGGATTCAGATGCAGTTGTCTTAATTTTTTTGCAGAATTGGCGGCCGAGTGCATTTTTTTTCACAACCCGGCATTCCCTCCCACTAACCAGTACTTCCAGGTGAGTGGAGTTACTTCACCTAGTCAACAGCTAGTTGCCTTTCTCAAAAGAAAAAGTCAGGCTTTTTTTTTTTTTTAATGAATACATCTTGTGAAGATTGAACAGATTGGAAACATCAGTTAAACTCAGGGCTTGTTGGGGGTATAAACACCTCTGCCTATATGCTAATCCATGATTCTTTCTTGTCAGGATTACATTTGAAATACATGTCTAATTGACAAATACTGTTCAAGAGTTATAGTAATGATGGGCTGGAGCGGTGGCTCAGTGGTTTCGCTTGCCAGGCAAGCACGAGGACCCGGGTTCAAACCCCAGCACCACGTACACAACTAAGTGTTGGAGCAGCTAAGGCCACGTGAAAACTAAAGTTGTTTCTCTCTTTCTCTGTCTCTCTCACTGTCCCTCTCTCTTTAAAAAAAAAAGAGTTATAGTAATGAATATGTTGCTTAAGGAATTTATATTCTAACTAGGGAGATTAGCATTACCTAATTTCACAAACACATAAATTGGGTAAGTGCTATGAAGAGAGTGCATAGAAACCCCAAATCTAGCCCAGGTTGGGAATGATCAAGGATGGCCTCTTTAAGGAGATAACCTTACATCTGAGACCCAGAGGTTGAATATCAGCCAAGTAAACTGTGGGAAAGAGGCTTCTTACAGGAAAGAGCTTTGGGGTGGATAGAAAGGAGTATGACCTGTGTCTGAAGAGGAGACAAAGAGGCCATTAGGTAGCCTGGACCAGATCATGGAATGCCTTAGGGGGCAGTTTGCCTGATGCTAAGAGTATTTGTTGGGGAGGCTTTAGAAGTTTTAGGAGTGATGTGATAAGATTTGGATTTTTACAGAGAATCAGTTTTAGACCAGAAGGGAATCTGAGAGCTTGAATACAAGTCCTCTTCTACAGACCATAGGTGGTCCATGGCCAATAATTAGAAATAAACCTAGGGTTTGGACGTCAACTCCATTTTGGGTTCCAGGCCACTTCTTGCACCCCAAGTCAGGAAGTTGAGCTACAGCTTTGCTTCCCTCTCCCAGTGTGCCCTTTCTCTGCCCATCACAGAGGATCCTCACATTTCATGGTTTGGAAGCCCAATCCCCTCAACCTTTGCTGAATTGCAAGGGAGGGTTCTTTCCTGATGCAAAACAAGGAGGAAGCAGAGGTGGCCTGCTGTTGAAGGAAAAGAGGAAGGATGAGGGATCTGTGAGCTGATCTACTTAACCATGTCCCTACTGTTGGGCAGTAAGTTTGTTGGAAATGTTCACTATTTATTAATAGTGCAATGAATGTCTGCACATTTAAATGGTTCTGAGGGAATTTAATAAGCTCTTAGGACAGATAATTTTATCAAATTATACTCTAATGACAAATAGAAGTTTTCATTGCCTTCCTAGTCTTATTTTTTTTTAAGAGAAAGAATCAATTTTATTTATTTTTTCATCTGGCCTTTGTTTCTCCAGTACTTAATTGTGCGTATGGTGCTAGGGTTTGAACCCAGGCCCTTCCAAGCACTCCAACTGCTGAGCCACCGCCCCAGCCCTGCCTTCCAGGTCTCTTCATGTTTGCTCATTTAAAGAGTTGCCATGCATTATTTGAAGTTCTTTGCAGGATAACAAGGAACATAATATATTGCATTACTGTTTCTTATATCTGCCTCTTTTGGCTTGGTTTTTTTACATTTTTCCCCTAAAACATGGGTAATCATGAAGATATGAAGGAAAAAAATATCAGGACATATTTGAAATTGATACCTTTTATTATTTTAGAACCAAATAAAACTGTCAGAAAATACATGTATTGAGCAGGTCCCAGAAAGTGCCTACCAACTTGCCCCCTTTAAGTCTGTGTGTCCCAAAGGGAAACAGCAGTACAGTATAGTCTTTTGGAAGGAAAGCATTCTTGGAGGAACTGGAGAGTTTGCTCAGGAAAATCACGTCACTTAGGAGGTGCGTTGGAACCAGGGAGAACCCTTTTCCAGAGATTCAAGATGTCATTACAATTATCCAATTTAGGAACTCTACAGGGCATGGTAGTTCATTGCTGAGGTGCTCAGAGACACCTAGGAGAAGTCACATTCTCCCTTTACAATTGATTCCCTACTGAGAACAGAAGAACAGATCAGGGGTGGGGGTTCAATGCTAATGACCCCGGCATCAGGAATGGAGGGCACTTCGATCTTTCGTGGCTGGTCCCCATGATGTCATGTTGATAGCACCCCGTGTATAAATTTCCCACTAACTAGTATTGTGATCCCAAAAGCATGGGATAACAATTGTTAAGAAAATGCCTGGTGGGCAAGTTTAGGCGAGGGCCTGAACATGAGCATAAATGATTCATCTGATCCTGGAATATCAAAATAGAAAGGTGCTCTCTTGGGCTGGGGATGTAGCTTAGTGGTAGAGTGCATGATTAGCAGGTGCTAGGACACCTGGTTCCAGTGCCCAAAAAAGTCTTTCCAAGGAGGCAACCTTTGCACAGAGAAAGTTTGGAAGCAGCTTAACTTCCTGCTTCACTTCTCCCTGTTTAAAAGCACATTTCTAGGGCTGGAGCAGTGTTCAGTGGTTAAAGTGCTTACCCCAGCACCACATAACACAACTAAGTGTCAGAGAAACAAAGGTCAGATAGAAAAATAAAGTTGATTCTCTCTTTTAAAAAAAACTTTTTTAATGCACATTTCCATAAGATTAGTGAGCCCCCTGCCCACCAGCCACTGCACTCTTACACCAAGATCATACAGAAGGTGGAGAGCCAGAGTCTATGCAAAAAGCAAGGCAATTTTGGCAGAATGTACAGCACTACCCAGACGCTGAAATAGGATCCCTGGCCATTCTGAGCATGGGCCCCCTGAAATACAGCCACAGAGGGCCACCTGGGCAGTTTTACTGGCCTTTAAAAAACAGGTTGAATAAGTCCTTTAAGGCAGTAAAGTTTAATGGGTCTACCCTTAGAATTAAAGCCAACTTGGGCTACGGATGTAGCTCAGTGGTAGTCCCTAAAGTACATGAGGCCCTGGGTTTGATCCCCAGTACCAACAAGGAAAAGGAAAAATTTTCAAATAAGGTCAACTTAAGACAAAAGCCTCACAAAACCTAGTGCAGTTACACTACCTTCATTCACATCCTAGGTTGCTTCTTTACACGTGTGATTCCTTCCCCTCCCGTGTCACCCAGTCAGCTGCTCCTAACCTTTCAGGTTACAACTAATATGTCACTTCCTTGGGGAAACTTTCAGGCTGCTCCTAGTTAAAAACTGTCCAAGAATCCTATTGAGTCTGTGACAATAAGTGTGTTCACTTGGTAAGATCCAACTCCCACCCAACTAGAATCACAGATGGCGAGGACCCTCTGCGGTATTCACCACTCCTACATCTGACACATAATAGAAACTCGGGAAATACTTACTGACTGAACAAATGACTAGGAAGGCATTTATGCTCCAATATAAAACAAATAGTACAACTGTTCGCAGGTTATATGGCTGCTGCCATACCGTTTCAAAACCAGGTTAAAAGGAAGCAGGCCTATCCCTAAGCAGCCATGACCCCTGCCCCTCTTACATCCTCCCACACATAAAAGCAAATGCTAGATTATAAACAAGGGTTTGCTTTAGTGAGCAAGCAAAACACTTAAATGGAGCAGCCAGGTTTTTCACTTCCTAGTCAGCAGGTTGGCTCATTGACAGGACACCCCAAGGTGACGAAGCTGCATGCTCCAGAAGTCCTGTTCTGGGCACCATCCTCTGTCCCAGTGGCAGCCTCTCCAGAAACCTGCTGGATACCATGTGATGACTGTGCCCATAGCCCTGGTGGAAGGAGGCGCACTGCCCCCTTGTGTACAGAGAGCATCCCTTCCAAAGAGGATGCTTCCTCGATACTACCCAGGCACAAGGCTTGGGCCCTAGAAACTGCCATGAGCAATGAGCTCTGGTTTCTCACCTTGGGTTCACCCAGCCCTTCCTCTGATACATAGGATAGGGACAAACCCAACGTTCATGTCCATCTCTGACACAGGAGACTGTCTTAACAGGAAATAATCCTTCCCTGAGCAAATGCGCAGGTAACCACATGGATTATTAGCAAAATAAGGAAGTTTTTTGGAACTGGTAACACTGGTAACATTCTCTCCAGAGAATGGGTGGAAAGAACTCTTTTTACTTCTATTCTTTCAATTTTTTTTTTTTTTCTGAACTAGGGATTGAATCCAAGGTTCTCTACCACTAAGCTACATCTCCAGCCCTTTAAACTTTTTGTTTTGAGACATGGCCTCACTAAGTTTCCCAGGCTGGCCTCAAACTTCCAGTCCTCCTGCCTCATCCTCCCAACTTGCTAGAATCGTAGGCATGTTTGAATCATGGAAATATTACCTAGTCAAGATATTTTAATTCAAACAAATTGAGCACAATGCTGCTTTCAGGCTGGAGGTGTGAGTGGCAGAGGTATCCCGGTCTCAAGGCAGTTTAGAAACTGGCTCCTTTCACCCAGGCTGGCCTTCTTTCCCTTCATAACCAGGGCCTGTCAAGCAGTAATAAGGTGCTTGCAAATCACCTCAGGATCTCGGAGAAATGCAGGTTCTGAATCAGTAGGGTAAGTGAGCCGCTGCATTTCTAACAGGCTTCCTAGTGATGCTGGTCTATGGACCCCACTTTGAGTAGCAAGTTCCTTGGGGTGGGATAGGGTGGGAATGGTGTGGGGCTGGGATGGGGAAGTATGGGCCTCCCTAACAACTTTACACCTAAGAGCATCCTTTACCTAGTTAGCACTTCAGACCAGCCCCACACAACAGCAAGAGCCAAAGCACACAGGCAAAAGCATCTCTCAACTGGGCAAGTCATTATTATCAGACCTTCTCAAGGCTGGAGGATGGAGGTCAGAATGGAGTAGAAGCCTCCCTGCCTCCCCTTTCCCATCTTACCTAAGAGCCCTTGGAGTTGGCTTCTCCCCTTAAGAGCCAGCTGCCTCCTGAATGGTCCAGTCCTTTCCTGTTGCCTCCTTGGCCACCTTTAAATGTTATCCCTGGGGGTAAGACCAAATGTCCCCCAGGATGTTATCCAAAGGCTTTCTCTGAGGCAGTTGTCATTCTCTATAGGGGTTTACAAAATTCTCAGCTAGATACCTAGGCTAGAGTAGCTGGGCCTGACGGTGATGTCTCTGTAGACTTTGGAGGGAATTACATGTGTGTTCCCTTCTCTCTGGGCCAACGCAGCATCTCATTTAAGCATATCTGAGACAGGGCTAAGCACACACCATGCATCAGTAAGTATTTACTGCATTGATGAATGAATGAATGTCCAGTAAGGTTCTCAGGAGAAATTAAAACATTCTAGTAGTACTCAGGCCCCTGGCCTGCCCTGTTCCCTGGATGCCTGCCCCAGCACCTGGGGCAGCTCCTCCAGCAGCTTCTCCTCCGGCTGCCCTGGCTCCACCACCTCGGCCTCGGCCTCCAGCGTAATGCCCTCTTGGTACTGCCCTGTAGGTGCCTTCCCAGACACTGGCAGGGTGGGCCCAGAAGAGCAGCTGCTCTCGGTCCTCCAGCAGCACGGTCTGTGGCCAAGTCGGGCTCCTCGCTGCCGGGCTGGGTTCAGGCTGCGGCTGGAGTTCAATCGAGGCGAACCACTCAGGCAGACCCCGCACCCGCCATTCCAGGTCATGGTGGCGCTTGAGCGAGCTCCGAGGTGCCCGTCCCAGTTCCTCATTCTGATCCCAGCTTCTCCAGAAAGCCTTTCCCAAGGACCAGAGCTTGCCCTTCCTATTCACGCCCGCCTTACCCCCATCATGATTCCCCCCATACCGTGTTCTGAAAGTCCAGGCATACACACACACACACACACACACACACACACACACACACACACATGCACACATAGCCAAGCCAGTGGAACAAGAACCCTGGAAAGAGGTCTTGTAGATTTCCTTACCATCCAGCTTCCCACAACCCCAGCCCACCAGGACCATCATGCCCCAAAATCCCAAAAACACTAGCGCTAGAAGCACTAACCCAAAAATGCTAGTACTAGAAGGCACTAGTCTATACAAACCAACTCTCTCATCTTGCAGATGGAGAAACTGAGGCCCAAGGAGACCTGGGACTCGTTCACAGGAAGAGCCTCTAAACCAGCTCACCCCGCCAGCAGCCTCAGGAGGCCTCTTCTTCCCTGGGTTGCACTGAAGCAGAATCCAGTTCTGTGCAGCAGCTACTTGAAACACTCCACGTCCCCAGGCCTCTTGGCCCCTACCTCCAAACCCCAAACCCAGTACCCAGCCAGGTGAAGGTTCTAAGCTGACGGGGCTCCTGAGGCTCCTCGGTGGCATGGAGGAAGCCTAACTGACCTCACTTCCTCGTACTTCTTGTCGCGGTAGAACTCCCTCTTCTTGATGATATAGATGAGCACCAGGTCACAGAAGAAAGCCCCCTGCAAAATAGTTGCAGGCCCTGATTCAGAACCTTTGACTTGATCCTGCAACAATCCCCATTTAACACATGAGGAAATGTGTCCAGGGCCACAGAGCTGGTCCATGGTAAACACAAAGTTAGGCGCAGGCCAGGCACACCAACACACACACACTACCCTGACCCCATTCACTCATTCCATCAGCATACATGCCACGAATGCACTGGGGTGCAGGGAGAATGTGGACCACAGAGACCTTCCGGGGACCTTCCCTCTGCTGCAAGAGACAAGCAAGTAAATTACGACACAGTGACGTGTCTTACAGTGAATGCAGAGAGGCACGGGAGCAGACAGAAGTCAGGGCTTTGCTCAGGCGGGGTGCGGGTGGATGTCTGGGCTGTCTTAGGGCTGAATAGGAATTTACAGACAGCAAAAAAGCCTGGGAAGGCATTGCAGAGGGAGGAGAAAGCTTATCATGCCTGGGAAATGCTATAGGGCCTGTGGGGGAGAGTGTGATGCACGCCTACGGAGGTGGGTGGACCAGCGTGTGGGGGAGAGTGTGATGCACGCCTACGGAGGTGGGTGGACCAGCGTGTGGGGGAGAGTGTGATG
>PVKS010017022.1:0-42834 GCA_004027875.1 Aplodontia rufa
CTTCTTCTTCTTCTTCTTCTTCTCCTCCTCCTCCTCCTTCTCCTTCCTCTTCCTCTTCCTCTCCCTTTCCCTCTCCTCCTTCTCCTTGTCCTTCTCCTTTTTCTTCTTTTTCTTTAGAGAGAGAAACAGTGAGAGAGAAAGAATCAATTTTATTCAGTTTGTCATGTGGCTTTCATTGCTCTGAGACTTTGTTGTATACATGGTGCTGGGGTTCAAATTTGCATCCTTGCGCATGCCAGGCAAGTACTTTAACCACTGAGCCACCTTTCCAGCCCCAATTGCTTTCTTCTTGAGAAATGTGAAGGCAGCATGAAAGTTATATGCTTCCCAATTTATGGGCCTTACTGAGCCTGACTGTCCAATTTAAAGCTACTTTTAGCCAGAATTGGTGCACACACCTATAATCCCAGCTACTCAGGAAACTCCGGCAGGAGGGTCACAAGTTCAAGGCCATCTTGAGCCACTTACGTAGACCCTGTCTCAAAATAAAATGAAAATTGTTTGGGGATGTAGCTCAGGGGTAGAGTAAATTCAATTCCAGTCCTGCAAAAATATTAATAAATAAATAAAATCACTCTTGATCCCTGTGATTTGGCTTTTTATTGGTGCATATTTATTATACAGAATAGTGCATTTCATTGTGGCATATTTGTACATACATATAAAATAATTTGATCAATTTCACTTCCCAGTATCTCTGATTACCCTCTCCCTCCCCCTCTGCTTCGTCCTCTCCCTTTATATCAATGGTCTTCCTTTTACATTCATGACGTCTTTTTTTTCTAACTTCCATTTACAAGAGAAAACGTATAATACTTATCTTTCTGAGTGGCTTATTTGACTTAATATGATTATCTCCAGTTCCATCCACTTTCCTGCAAGTGACATAATTTCATTCTTCTTTATGGCTGAATAAAACTCCATTGTGTGTATATTCCACATTTGCTTTATTTATTTACCTGTTGATGGACACCTAGACTGAGCCCATAACTTGGCTTTTGTGAATAGTACTGTGATAGACACAGTATGCAGGTATTAATTAAAGAATTAGTTATTGCAGATAAATAATGAGTAGTGGTGGCTAGATCAGCTGATATTTCTATTTTTAGCTTCTGAAGGAACCTCCTTATGTGACTTGCTCTTTTTTTTCTTTTTTAAGACAGAGGGACAATGAGAGAAAGAGAAATCCAGAATCAATTTTATTTAGTTTTTCACATGGCTTTCATTGTTCTGACATTAGGTTGTGTACGCGGTGCTGGGGTTCATACTCACATCCTCGCTCATGCCAGGCAAGCACAGTATCTGCTGAACCACTGCTCCAGCCCCATGTGACTTGCTCTTGATAACAGCAGCTTCATTAGCAGCATGATCCAAACCTTACATTCTGTTTCCAAGGGAAAAGTTTGTTTTGAACTTGATGTAATCATTCAGTACTAAATGGCAGCAGCGTATAGTTGTTAAGAGTATGAAACCTGGAGCCATTTCACTGGGGACAAATCCTGGTTATAACTTAGTAGATTGCAGGGATCCTACGGATGACTTAAATTTCGGAACTTAAATTTCATTATCTGTTAAATGGAACAAAGGATTGTTTTATAATATTGTTATGATAGATTCGTGAACTGATACATAAAAAGCATCTTGATTATTACCTAGGACCTAGTAATTGTCACCTTGAATGTGAGCTGTTACTATTTCAGTGTGCGTTTCACTGAAGAGAGGAAAGGGCAGAAAACATAGTTGGCTTCATTACAAACTCCATCTCAAACTTGTTTCCCTCGATTTGCCTTTTCTTTCTTTTCAGAACATGTTGGAAATTATAAGCAAACATGCTAGTGATGTATGTATATTTAGTTTCACATGCAACCTCAGTGTTATTTCCTGGCGTTCTTCCAAGATATCTTACAAGTTATCAATCTCGCCAGGACAGAGTGTTTTCTGACCACTTCCCCTTTGCAATTAAGGACTGTGACCACTCGCTTACGCACAGACTCAGACCAGCAGCCTTAACCCCAAAGGAGGTCAGAAACTCCCAGCTTTCCCTGCCGAGGGGGCTAGCTGAGAACCCGATACCGTGTGTTTTAAGGTTGTGGCTAAGACTGTGACCATAGGAACTGGGAACACCCACCAACACCCTGTCCCCCCAGCCCCACTTCCTTGGCTTCAATGCCATTAAGCATGGTTGCAGTACGTTTGTGAATGTTTTGAGTGGAGTTTGGTTTCTGGTATTTATTGTTGAATTGCTAAAGATTTGGAGAGAAGGCAAACAAATAGACAGACAGAAAAGCGAAGAAGCAGATGGCAAACACTCCTGGACAGACTAGCCTTATGAGCAGACACGCTCAGGATAAACTGAGTACGTGGTGAGCTCTGTGAAGGTCCAGAGCCCCAGGATTTGGTCAGTTGCTCAACAAACAAAACCTGCCTCAGACACATAGCTAGGAGGATTTATTTGCATAGGAAACCTGCCAGTGTGGCCTCAAAGATAGTAGGTCACAGCCAGAGTAGTGGTGTTTTTCCTGTTTACCAGCTACCTTCATGGCAGCATCGAAGCGGGGGCTGATGGTGGTTGAGTAGGGGCATCGCCTCTCCTGTTTCCAGGGTCTCTATTTCCATGAAATTCAGTGCTGTGCCTCTTTGCTTGCTTGCTGCATCAACTCATTCCAAAGGAAAGTTTAGAGAGGCAAGGTAAACTCACAAAGATTTCTCTTCTGAAGTGTGGGAGCAAGGCTGGTTGGGCTGCTGATAGAAAGGGCAGACTGCATTGTGAGGCCCACAGGCTTTCCCAGCTGGGCAGGAGCCATCCCCATCTGACTTCACAGTACCACTTACACATACTCACCCACATGAACTAAACTCCATGTGGATGGAGGCCACCATCTGCCCAACATCCCTCATAGTACCAGGTACACATCATACTCTTAGTTCCCATTTGTGAAATAAAAAAAAAAATCTATAAGTAGATTTAATACATACCAATTGGAATGGTCTTATTGTAAAACACAATACTTTCTGTTGTCTTCATACATATATTTGCGTTTGCTGGAACAATCATGCTAGTTTTAGGCTTAGTCAATATGGCCGTTGTATCTATTGTCCCTTTTCTATTATTCACGAAAGCATAGTACCCTCCAAGACATGGGGAGAACATAAATTTGATGGAGCATGTGCAAGCTGTGGGCAATTTCCTGGGATGAGGGACTCCAAAGCCTCTTCCACCCAGTCTGGAGAGTCTGATAGTATGCAGGCTTCTCTATTCAAGATTGGCTGTAATTCCTTGAGAGCCTGGAATCTTATCTCTCCTTGGAGAGAAGCTTAAGTTTAAAGAAATTGTAGTGTTAAATCTGGCAAGGAGGAGGTTGAGTGGCACACTAAAAGCTTATGAAAAGTTATGCTCTTTTGGAGATAATGTTGGCTAGAGCATATAAACTATAGCTTAACATATGAATCAAGGGCCTTACAATTTTACCTTTCCATCTAGTACTTCTTCTGGGAAGATAGGCTAAGGATCAAATATGGAAATTATCAGAAATCCATACCAAGTAAAGTATATCACATCATTATTTCTGAGAACAAAAATATTGGAAATAATTTTAATGTCCAGCAATAGTCAATGGCTAAGTAAATTATTGGGTACATTTATTAAAGTGGAAAGCAGGACACTTAGTTGGGGTTGTTTTGATACCATGGATAGTTTTTGACCCTAAAGAACAAACCACTGGATTTCTAAGTTGAAAAAAAAAGTGATATGTTTCATACTTACCCTATCTATGGAACTCTGATTCTTCCTTCCTTAGACCTAATTCCAAGGAACTTTAGTGATTAGATGGGTTTTAGAAAAAAGATGAGTCAGTCTGATATGTAAATAATTTATGATTTAGAATCAAAAGCTTGGTGATTTATTTTTAGTGTCATCAAACAGCTGTGGATATTAAAAGAAATATAATGATTAAAAATAGAACCAAACCTTTATCTATGAAGGTTTTATTTACCAAAAAGTAATTATTGATATACATATGCTAAATTATTTGCATTTATTTTCACTGGTGAGTGATTAGGAATACCTACTTTCTTCCTGATGTTTATCTTTTTATATAGGCATGTACTGATTTTATATTAAATTAAATTTATATTAAGTATAATTTATGTTAAAATTATAAAAGGTAATTAAAATCACAGTGTGATGGAGCTGGATCAGCTATAAAGAACTTTTTGATGGGGAATGTTTTTAAATTCTTGCAGTGAGCTCCTCTGGTAAAATGAATCAATACTTCTTTCTAAGAGCTACAGGAAAAGGAGCTGCATGGAATTTTCTCTCTGAAGGGTGAGTAGACCTAAGGGATGAGAAATTCTAGGCTACTGAATACTCTTTGTGTTCTAAACATCTGTTAAATTATGGAGACAGTGCAAGGGCAGTTAGGTGCTGCAGTGAGAAATGGGTCACTTTATTGCTTGGCCACAGGGCTTTTCTTGGCAAGTGCTTTGCCAATGAGGTGGCTCAGCTTCCTGTCCCTGGGCATTTGTAAAAATTGTCCCTCCCCCCACCCAAGTCCCCTTTCAGTATACCTACTCCCCCAATAGAGATCTACTTCTGTCTAAGGTGAGTTAGTTCTTCTGAAGCTTTCTATACATTGTACAGTTCTAGACATCCAGGTTGTGCTGATGGATTAGTTGACAGCTTTAGATAACAAAGCCAGAAACCACCTAAGCAAAATATTTTCATGCCTTGTGCTTCGTTCTGATCCCATCAATCCCTGAGGCCAATAGGCTCAGAGAGAAAGATCCAAACTAACACAGGCATTGGGATAGAGCAGAAGGGTGTTCTGTGGTTGGAAGTAGCCTTTGTGGTTCTCAAGATATGGGTAACTATAAGGCTAATAACATGGCAATCTAGAATAGCAAAAGGAATCACATATTTCTAGATGGGCAATACAATAATGACATCTTTTGAATAAAATTAAGGGCAATATACCACTCAGTTCATTAATAGTCTTGTTACTATTAGGGGCTGTTTTAGTGACAAAAAACCTGACAAAAGCAATTAGAGGAGGAAAAGTTTATTTTGGGGCTTGTGATTTCAGAGGACTCAGTCCATAGATGGTGATTCCATTCTTTGGGTCTCAAGGTGAGGCAGAACATCATGGCAGAAGAAAGCAGCTAAAGACATTGCATCAGGAAGGAGAGAGAGAGAGAGAGACAGTGAAAGGGGGGGGGGGGAGAGATCCTCTCACCATGAACAAAATATAAACCCAGAAGGCACACCCCAGTGACCCAACTCCTCCAGCCTCATCCTATCTACCTATAGTTACCTCTCAGTCAATCCATTAAAGTGAATTAATGCACTGATTAGGTTAAGGCTTTCAAAATCCAGTCACTTCACCTCTAAACTTTTTTGTGTTGTCTCACATATGAACTTTTGGGGGACACCCATATTCAAACTATAGCAAGGCAGTACACAAAAGGAGGTATTTAATACAGCAGATATATTATTCCCATAAATTCTCACAAAATAATTCTTGGATCAGAGCATCATTTTCCATGGGAATCCGGATTTTCCTGGAGCCAAGCTTGGAAGAATTGGTGAAGACTCTAGGAATCCCTCAGGGCTTCTCTGGCTTACCTGGAAGAAGACTGGATCCTGGAGATATTTCCTTGGACTCTAAAGACTAGCTTATTCTGGACAATAGGAGAGGAGGTTGCAAAGAGGGAGAAGTATCAACTTCCATACTCTGGATAAAATTGTCTATAGAGGGGAAAGAGCACTAATGTGCGGCAGGGAGCACCTTGGGGTTTCTTCTGGTTCTATGCTCAAGATAATGACAGGAACCAGACAAAGGGATCATCTCTCCACTGATACCATGGACCAGGTGGCTTAAACAACAGAAATTTATCTTCTCAGATGGAGACTAGAAGTCCAAGGTCAAGCTGTGAGCACACTCTTGGGGAAGGGTTTCTTCCACGGGTCTCTCCTTGACTTGTAAATGGCTGTTTTCTGGTGCCATCGTCCTCTGTTTTCATATGTGTCTATATCATTTCTTCCCCTCCTCCTTGTTTTTTTATTTTGGGGTGAGGGGTACTGGGGATAGAACCCAGGGGCATGTAACCACTAGATCACATTCCCAGTCCATTTATTTTTAATTTTCAGACAGGGTTTCTCTAAGTTGCTTAGGGCTTCACCAAGTTGCTGAGGCTGGTTTTGAACATGAGATCTTCCTGCCTCAGCCTCCCAAATGGCTGGAATTACAGGTTGCACCACCACACCCAGCTTACATTTGTATTTCTTCTTAAAAGGACAGTCCAATAGGTTAGGGTCCATTCTGATGACCTCATTTTAACTTAATCTCCTCTGTAAAGACTCTTCCTCCAAATATTGTCACATTCTGTGGTACTTGGGGTTAGGAATTCAATATATGAGTTTTGGGACAACATGATTCAATCTGTAACAAAACCTTTTTCTTTCTGTCTATGGTAAACTCTGGCAAAGGAAGAGTCCCTAATCTTTAATATCTATAGGTCTGGGATCCTCACTCGTTTTCACTAGTGGGAGAGGAGTATAGAAACTCAGTCAGTAAAACTGACATGCAATGAAATAGTGAAAAGAGCTCTTCAGTCTAGAATGTGCCACCAACTCATCCCAGTCTCGATGGTACCTGTTTTTCTAAATGGAGCTGTGGAAGAGAAAGCCTTGTCTATGGTGAAGCCAAATAGTCTGAAACTATGAAACTGGCAGTTAGGCTGTGTGGTTGAGCCCATTAATTATAGTGTGTCCTGATCATGTTTATTTGTCTAAACTCTTCTTGGTGTTGCAAAACAACCCCACTTGACACAAAACACCAAAATGCAAGGGCTCACAGAGCTGCTGTCATCTTCCCATTCCCTGCGGCTGCAGGTCTATGGTGGGGAGGCTCATCCAGACTGACAGGAAGATCTGAGTACAGGGAGGCATACTGTGCCTCACTGAGGCAGGTCCCTGCAAGATGTGCGCTCATGGAAAGACATCTCTGAGCACAGATGTGGTTGAATAAATGGAGTGGTCCACAGGACCAGTTGCCATCTCCTCTATCATTGGTCAAAATTTTGCAGGTTAAACTGATAAATTAGGGGAGAGGAGGAGGATGGTGAAGAGAGGCAGGCACTCTCAATTCATTTCCTAAACGTCTTTTTCCCTATCCCAGACTGTGGTAAAGAAGAACAGGGATCAGCTGGCTAGCTTTGTTTGTTTAAGTTGTTGACTAATCTCTGAGGTCATGTGTTGAGTTGGTTCATGAAGTTCCTGAACTTTTATTATCCGGTACTTCTGGCACAGTGAAAAATGAAATAAGAGACTGGTACTATGTTTAAAAGAAGCCTATAGTATAGCTTTGAAGAAAAAAGTTCAAGAAAAAAATTTTAAAAAATATATACAATATTCATTGAAGCCTACTGAGTGCCAGACTCTGTGATAGGTTCTAGTATAAAATGAAATTTAATTTCCTCTGAATTCTATCAAGAATTCTACTCTTAGGTTGTCTCCAAAATGATTGGATTATCCTGAACCTCAATGTATCGTGTGTAATATATTTTTTTTTAGTTTTTTTTATTAGAAGTGTATAGAAATACAGTTGAGGGGGAAACATTATCAAAACATTAGCAATCAGTGTGTAATATTTTAAATGCAAAATACTAATCAGCAGATGTGAATCAGAGATTTTAAAAAGTCAGTATACTTCTGTCCTTTCCAATGTGTTAGCCACACATTGAAGCCAATTAGCTCCAACTTGAGCCAATGACTAGCAAGAAACAGAGGAAATTCAGTAGTTCAGTTTTACTCACTGTGTCTAAAGGCTGTCATTTTGAGCAGCACAGACATAGACTGTCTTATCATTGCAGAATGTTCTATTAGATACACATAATGAACAAAGGAGTCTCAGCCAGGCTGACAGGAAGATCTCAACAGGGTCTTTTGAGAATATTTTTCATGCCAGGTGTGGTGGCACATGCTTATAATCAATCCCAGCTACTCCAAAGGCTGAGGCAGGTGGAATCATGTCCGAGCCCACCCTGGGCAATTTAGCAAGGTCCTGTCTCAAAATGAAAAATAAAAAGGACTGTGGATGTAACTCAGTGGTTGAGCACCCCTAGGTTGAATCCCTGAAAGAAATAAAACTTTTCACTTCAAAACATTTTGCAAACTTCGGTTTATGATACCAAGGAGCAATTAAGATTGGCAGTGTGTATGTTGGGTCCACAAACAACCTCATAGATTATCCATATTAACTGCCCATCTGGGGATTAACCCACTTCCACCATTTCCGTGCAGCCTCTGTCTATGGTAGGTTTTACAATTCCAACTACAGACATTGCCTTCAAAGTCAGTTTGTTTTTATCAGGGAACTTGCTCTAGTCCAAAATAGTTTAAATGATTTAGTATAGAGCTCTGAGCAATGCTCATTTTTCTTTGAAAATATAAAGGAATTCCATAGGCCTAACAAATACCTTTACAAATGAGTCACATGATTTCCATTAAAATCACATATAGAAAGAGTCAATGTCAAATATGAATGCAAATGTCAAAAATAAAGTGAGGCTATGCAGCCATCTGCCTATCTGCCCTGTGGTTTCCTTACGTATGCTAATAATAATGAAAAAACAAGTTCCACTGTGCTAACACAACTGAACAGCTGACTGATTACTAATATTGATCTAATGTATTTCTCAATGATTTTTAAATTTCCATTTCAAAAATATATTAAATTGAAAAACGAATGAATTTTCCAAATAAAAATTAAACATAACTTTTATGACTTGAGGATTATGCTCAGTCATGCTACAAAATATCTTCATAAAATGTCTGCTAGAGTAAGTAGGTGTACCGATGAACTCCAGCATTTTCTCCAGGTCTGTCATTGTTGGCTTTATGTGCAGATCTCAGCATCACCCTACTGAAGTATACTGGCTTGTGACTCAGCCGCCTCCTTTTGTGCTCCTTACTTCTCTTGATGACTCTCTTGGCTCCTCCTCCGCTTTCCCTTCTCCTTCCTAACTGCCCTTGGTTGCGTTTCCTGTATTATTTGGAGGACCATCTCATGGCTTTGACTTTGCTCTCTTTTCTTACACACTGGGTTTATTTTCGAAGACAAGAAGCTTCTATTGGGGCTGGAGCTGTGGCTTGGCGGTTGCAGTGCTTGCCCAGAATGCGCAAGTACACGAGTTCAAACAACGAAGTATCGGAGCAACGAAAGCTACATGAAAAACTAAATAAAAATTTGTCTCTTTCTCTCTCACTGTCCCTCTCTCTTAAAAAAGAAACAAAAACAAAAAAACTCCACAAAGCTTCTATTGAGATTTGTAATTATTGTCACTAAGTAAAGTGCAAAGACTTTGTGACAGCTTCTTTTCCTTAGTGTCATCAGAACTGACTGTTAGCAGAAATTTTGCTGACTGAAGTTGGGCACAACAGTGTATATAAGTTGTCCCAGCTACTAGGGAGGCTGAGGCAGGAGGACTCCTTGAGCCCAGGAGGTCAAGGCTGTTCTGGAAAACAGGAAGACTCCACCTCCAATTTAAAAATAAACTAAGGAGTTCATACATGTTTACACACACACACACACACACACACACACACACACACATATCTATGTATATGGTTTGTGCTACCAGGGATTGAATCCAAGGTGATTAACCACTGAGCAATATCCCCAGCCCTTTTTATTTTTTATTTGAGACAGGGTCTCACTGAGTTGCTTTGGGCCTTGCTAAGTTGCTGAGGCTGGCTTTGAACTTGCAATCCTTCTGCCTCAGGCCCCAAGCTGCTATTATTATAGGTGTGTGCCACCGTGCCTGGCTATGATGATGTACTTTAGACTCAGAACAATCCTGTGAGTTTGAAACATCTTGCCACTGAAGTACCCTGACTATATGAAAGAAAATATTGCCTATTTTCTTTATTTTTCCAACGATGAAATTGACACAGAAATAGAGTCCACACAGACAGTAAGAGGCACAGCTGGGTCTTGATCAGAGCCCCCATTTTTCGCCACTTTGTTTTAGGGCAAATTTCTAAAGCTTTCATTCTGTAGTATAGTGTGCACATACTGAAGCTTAAGACAATCCCTTTCTTCTGTTCTCTCTTTTGCACAGGGACCTTTTATACAACTTGCGTGCTGTTTGATGAGAGGAGGTTGTAATTGCAGAAAGAACATAAGATTTGTCATCAGACAGCACTTAGAGGACATCTACTTAGACAACCAACACATACCATTTGAACAAAATATCCATTTGAATACCTCAAGTTCAGTCATTTCTTCTTTCCCTCTTGGAAGGCCAACAGTGCCTTGTTTGCGTGTGAGTACCTGATACATGTTTGTTGTGGTAATATCTGCCACACTGGTTATTTCTGGAATGTGCTTACTCAGAAATATCTCATGAGTATTTTTGCATCTGCATTCCTGCTTCAGTATTTTAAGATTCAGGAGGATCCACTTTAGTCAGCAACATTGATTCAAGTGCCTACTATGTGCCAGGAATTTTTGTGTTGAAGGTACAAATCATGAAGAATAAAGATTCCATATTTTTATGACTCTTATCCAAGTCTGCTGGGGAAGATGCTTGTATATACATAAAGCCTCTGTTAGGAAGAAAGTGATAGGGTAAAGGTGAGGAAGGAACAAAGAGGAAGGGCTTCTAGAAAAGTCTAGGGATTTGGGGAAAGCTAGAAGGACGGATGACCTGGGCTGAAACTTGAAGGTTGAGCAGACGGTGGTCCAATCAACAATCAGAGACTTCACAGGCTTCTCACACCTGCAGGTGTGGGGTGGAGCTGTCCAGTCTATTCTTCCTGGGTTCTCTGTTCAGGGAATGGCAGCAACCTATGTGCCATCCCCTTTCCACATTCCTGTGGCCAGTCACCAAAACCAATGGACTCCACACCAAAGTGACTCTGAGACCCATCATAGCTCTTCACCTCTTCTTCCTACTATGGTCATTCCTTGCCTGGATTTGGCAGTGACCTAGTGTCTGACTCTGCTCCAGGCTTGTTTTGCCCAGGTCTTACCACCACCCTCCCCCAACCCACTCTCCACACTGCAATCAAAACATATTCTAAATTACAAACCAGAACATGCTGCTTCCCTAAGGAGTAGGGGGGACTTTTGATGACCCTCCATTGCTCTTGGAATAAAATCCAAATTTTTATCATAAGAGACAAAGGCTCCTTATGACTTGATCCCTGCTTATTTTTCCAGTCATATCTTCTCTTATTTCTTCCTCTCATGCTGTATTGAGTTAGACTAAATTTTCAGTTCCTTGAATACATCCTGTTTTGCTTCTTGGCCTTGATATGTGTGTTTTCCCACTTTGCTTGGATAACTATTACTCATCCCACAAGTCTCATTTTAAATATGGCTTCCTCCAAGAAGTCTTTTCTGGACTCCTGCATCTCTAGGTCTAAGTTAAAAATTTCTTCTCTTATGCGCTCCCAAGAAACACCTCACTAATTACACTGTATGGTAAGTGGCTGTTTGCTTTTGTAACAGCATGTTAAAGTGGGAACCAAAGACTAGGTGGCAAAAGCTCCCATATTTCAAAAAACAATGCTTGTAGGGAAGGAAGCGGGAAGTGAGGTTAAAGATGTACCTGACTGAACTTGAAGTAATCAGGAAAAAGTTTGAGAGGGCCTTTAAGATAAGCAATTGCAAGTTGCAATTTGTTGTGTACTTTGAGGTGATAAAGAGAGTGGAATTCGTCCCATGTCCAAGAAGTCTAAAGTACATGGTTGTGGTCGGAGCTGCCTGTCTGGCGGCAGAGCTAAGACGAAGCTTTGAATAGTGAAAACAAACTGTGTTTTCACTGATAACAGGGCTGAAGTGTGTACTGGGGACATGATGTGGGCAACCAGGGAGGGGACAGTCTGAGGGACTGGATCCAAGAAGACTTCCCATGAGGCAGGCTGCCTTCTTTCAGAAGCAGTCTGTGTCCAGAAAGAAGAGAATGGGTTGTACTAGCATCTGCAGAAATTGAGGAGCAAGAGAAGAACTGTAAGAGTCAGCCAAGGGGAGGGAGCTTTAGTCAGATGTTTCTAGAGGGAAAAGCATCAAGGAAAACATGAGAGTACGCTTTCAAAGAATTAGGTCTGAACATTTCACCAAATCCAGAAAGCATCAGCTCAGATTATAATTTTATTAATCAATTAAAACGTCTGTCCTTTGTTATTCCTTACCTTACCCTGCCGATAGTGCCTTCTTTTTTTTAATTTTTATTTTTGAACAACCATACAAATTTTTAACAAAATAATATAAAATGTGTATAGTTTCTGGATACTAGATTTACCCCCAGGAGTGCCCCCCCAATTTCCCCCCGTATCCCTCCCTTCCCTTACCCACAATAGCTCTAAAAATGTATTCGGCTATATAACATTACACCTTATCTGGATTTAACACATGATAATAAACCACCTTTCTGAATGGCCAGGGTCTAGTTCCAACCTCCACAGATGAGTGGAGACATCAACCTTTGGTTCTCTGGGTTAAGCTGATTTTACTCAGCATAATTTCTTCCATAGCCATCCATTTACCTTTGAAGGCTGCAATATCATTGTTTCTAATTGCTGTGTAAAATTCCATGGTATATATGTACCACAGTTTTTGGATCCATTCATCCAGTGAGGGACATCTGGGTTGTTTCCATAGCCTAGCAATAGTAAATTGAGCTGCTATGAACAGAGATATTGCTGTGTCCCTATAATGTGCTGATTCTAAATACCCTGGAAAAACACCCAGGAGTGGAATAGCAGGGTCGTGGCAGAAGGCAGGAAAAAGAACCACCGATAGTGCCTTCTTACCACCATAAATTTTCCAGACTGATAATTTTGAACTGTGGGAGGGAAGAACATTTAACTTCAAAAGGAATAATGTTTTTATTGTTAAACTGGATTCCTTCTTTTAATTATTGAACTGGATGTGTTTTGTGTGTGTGTGTGTGTGTGTGTGTGTGTGTGTAGGACATTTATCAGGAAATATTCTAAGGACAAGCACGTGCACAAGATTGAGAAAGGAAGCACAAGAGGTCACAGGGCAGTTAATCCCAGTGCAGTCCCAACAAATACTTTGGCCAACTCCATTCTTTGCCAGCTAAAGCCCTCTCCTTAGCATAGCAGACTTAGTTTACATACATATATATGTATGTATATATATACACGCACATGCACATAATATGTGTACGTATATACATATATACACAAATATATTTATATGAACTTTATTGAGGAGTTGTATTGTTGTATAATCATAAATGCATCTAGTAACAATATGATATGCCCTAGATCCTAATCCAGAATCACCCACATCACCTTCACCACAGTCTTTTGACTCTTTTATATTCCCCCCTTACAGATATAAATCTCTGTCTCTGTCTCTGTCTCTGTCTCTCTCTCTCTCCATATATATATATATATATATATATATATATATATATGATTAAATGATTGAATAAATATTATTTGGCTTCTTGGGGGAGTAAAGAATAAGCTACATTATTGATTCCCACCTCCTAAATCCCTCCCTATCTTCCCTCCCTCTCCCTTCCCCCTCCGTATCTGTGGTTCCTCTAGATTATTATGTGTTGCTATGCCTTTGGGTCTAGTACATGAGCTTGACATTCCACCCAAGCCTGGGTTTAGCTGCACCCTCCACAAATGAGGGAAAACATACGACCCTTGAGTCTCTGGGTTTGGCTAATTTTACTCAGCATAATTTCTTCCATTGCCATCCATTTACCTTCAATGTGTTTTTAAGACTGAAAGCACCCAGAGCATCTTATTTTAAGTGTGAACAAAGAAACTATGAGACCTGCTTGAGAGCTCCAACTAATGGAACAGAAAAATAAAGATTATTTAGTAATTTTAAGGTCTCTGTTTTTGGATTTTGGCAGTTTGATTATGGTGTGCCTAAGTAGAATCCCTGTTTGGGATTTTCTGACTTTTGAGTCCATAAGTTGAAGTCTTTAATCAGTGTGGAAAATTCTCACAGTAATTTCAAAAGTTGCTGCTTCTCCATGTTCTTCTTTCCTTCTGGAACTCTAATTGCACACACATTA
This sequence comes from Aplodontia rufa, assembly GCA_004027875.1. Taxonomy (NCBI): domain Eukaryota; kingdom Metazoa; phylum Chordata; class Mammalia; order Rodentia; family Aplodontiidae; genus Aplodontia; species Aplodontia rufa. Next base: position 14,071 of record PVKS010017022.1, read on the forward strand.
GACCATTTGATAATGTTCTACACATTTTTCATGTTCTATTTTGATTTATTTTCTAATTAGTTTTCCTTTATATGCCTGAGTTTTGAAGTTTTCTATTGAACTCCTTTTCAATTCACTGATTTTTGTTTTGAAAACCTACTCTGCTATTAAGCTTATTGAGTAAATCCTTAATTTCACATATCATTGTTCTCTTCCCCATGGTTTTGCTTTTCACATTTTCTGTTACCTACAGTCTAACATGGTCTAAACATATTAAGTGGAAATTTTCAGAAATAAATAATTCATAATTTTTGAATTATACATTTTTCTGAGTTGTATGACGAGGGGTTGCTGGAATGTGAAGCATTCCTTTGTTTAGCACATCCGTGCTGTATATTCGACCCACCCATTAGTTGCTTAGTAACTATTTTGGTCATGAGATTGAATGTCACATTATCACAGTGCTTGTGTTCAAGGAACCCTTGCATAGTAGCCTAATACCACATCTCAATGTCTGTATCATTCACTTCATTTATTTCATCACATAGACATCGTACTATCACAAGAAGGTTGAGTACAGTTCAATAAGATAAAGATAGAGAACATTCACATAACTTTTATTATGGTAGATTTTTACAATTGTTCTATTTTATTAGTAGTAATATTAAATGGCATAGGTATATGAGTGGAGAAAAACAATATAGCATATATGCAAGGCTTAGTACTCTCTGAGGTTTCAGGCATCCACTGAGGGTCTTGGAACATATTCCCTGCAGAAAAAGGAAGAAGACTGTATTTGATTTTTATGTTCTAGAATATACACATTGCTAGTTTTTAAAAACATTGAATTGTTTTCTGCTGAAATTCTATTTTTATCCACTTTATTTCCCCCTCTCTCTATTTTCTTTACCATACTTCTAATGGTTATTTAAAAATCATTTTCTACTCTTTCCAATATTTATATAATCTGTTGGTCTGTTTCTACTGGATGATTTATCCCCTTTTCATTGTGAATCACACAATTCATCTTCCTGTTAGCTCACGGAATATTTAACATAGAGTACCAGACATTGTGAATAAAAGAACTGATGCAGATAATTATTTTGCAACTAAGACTATGAGGACTTTAATTCAACCAGGAATTAAGCGGAATTGTAGCCTTAATTAGTTTCAGTACAACTCTTATTAAAAAAAAAATGAGAGGTGAAGGATGGGGATTGAACCTAGTTCCTTGCGCTGGTAGACAAGCATTCCACAGCTGAATTGTATCCCCAGCCCTTCATTTTATTTTATTTTGAAACAGGGTCACTAAATTGCCCAAAATGGCCTTTAACTTGCAATCCTCCTGCCTCAGCCTCCTGAGTAGGTGGCATTACAGGAATGCACCATCTTGCTCAGCTTTGTTTCAAATATCCTAAAGGACATGTATGTTTTGTATTTATTTCAGATCTCTCTCTTTCTCCAGTAAGATTATCTCATATGTACCCAGAAATCTCTAATTTCCCAACCCAACCCTTAGCCTTTTAGCAGCCCAAAAAGTCCTATGGAAGGAAGAAAATCAGTAGCTGGAGAAAGTTAACTGGGCTTTTGCAGTTCCTAAAGATTTTAATCTGCCATATCGTCTCTTGTAGTAAGCCCTCTGACTATAGCAAGCTCAGTACTATACCTGCCTGTTTGTGTTTGACAAGTTTCCTGAGAAGAAAATGACTATATTGATCATTCCTCTCCTAGGAAAGATTTTTCCAGGATAAACTTGGAGGTTAGTCTTGTCTTCATTGAAAGGTCAAATATTTAAGGGTCTTGGAAGCTCGAAAGAGAACCCACAGCAAATAAACAGAGCAACTTGTTTATCTTGTAATAAAGAAGCAGAGGTGAAGTTCAAAATTGTAAGGACATTTCTAAAAGAGATCTAAGAAAATTTTGTAAAAGATCGATTGGAGAGAGAACAAAGTTGTCCTGAAATAAAATTTAATTCTGGTCTTTAAAATCCATCATATATCATGAATAAGGGAATGGAAATTGGTGAAAAATTAAATAAAGATCTAGAGGATCAAATGAAGGAACATACTTATGATGGGAAGCAAAAATAAAAATAAATGGAAATTACAAGCTAAACAACAAAGCTTAAGGGAGACCATGTATAATGAAACTAGGAGTTTCAAAGAAGAGGAAAGAAGAAAAACAAAAATGTATTTCCTGAGCAAAATTGAAGTGAGAACAGATTCAGGATCATTTAGGAGATGAATCCAAGTCCCTCTGATATCATATGATTATGATTTTAGAAACAAATATGATCTCTCTTATTAATTGCTATATTTCCCAAACATTTATTTCAAAGATATACTACTCTTTATAACTTTATTTGGGAAAAACTTTTGAGATAATACTAATTAATTAAAGACCTATCAAAGTTGCTTCCTTGAAAACTAGAGGTAAAAATTACTATAAATATTTCCAGCATTGTGCACAGAAGTGATAATTAAATAGCTGTGAACAGTTGCATTTCTTTCAAACATGATCAGAATATTTTTTCTTCCTCCATTTCCCATCCAGTTTTTCCTGATGGTTAGTAATTTGCCATTAAAAATGCATACCTTTATGGGTAAGTCAGTATATTTCTAGAGACTACCAGCAGAACACTTTCCTTCAGTTGTTCACTGACACAAGTCAATGTTAATTTGTCATAGTTTATTGGTTAGCTGAAGGGAAAGTGATAAGGAGAGCTTGCTTGTAAAAAGAGTAACAGCCATGCTGGGCTAAAGTTCTAAGGAAGCAAGATTTAGGTAAGAGATTTCATGGGATCTTCAGACCTCTACCTGTTTCCAGCCTCTACCTGAAATCAGAAGAGCTAGAAACACACAGAGGAAAAAGAAAGTGATCAACACATAAAAGCCAAAGTACACCAGTTATATAGGGTTGCTTGGGTTGACCCCCATCTCCAGGGCAAAATATTTTCATGTACTTAATACTTATTCCAGTAATACACATTTAAAATTGTCACGAGCATTAAGGAATGCATAAATATTTTATAATAACCATGTTTATAAATTTGTACCTGTCAATCTGAAATGTACAAAGTGTTTTCAGTATCCAGGGATGGTCAAGTTTCTCATATAAAATGGAATGGTAACCTATGCACGAACTCCTATATACATTTTTTTTAAGAGAGAGAGGGACAATGAGATAGAAAAAGAGAATCAATTTTATTTAGTTTTTCATATGGCTTTCATTGCTCCGATACTTCACTGTGTACATGGTGCTGGGGTTGGAACCCGCATCCTCCTGCATGCCAGGCCAGTACCATAACTGCTGAGCCACTGCTCCAGCCCTCCTATATACTTTTAAATCATCTCTAGAATACTTATAATTCCAATCCAATACCTACTAATCACTTCATTTGCATAGATTTGGCATAGTATTTGGTGTGTGGAAAATTAAGCTTTGCTTTTTGGAACTTTCTGCAATTTTTTCCCCTGAATATGACATCCATGTTTGTTTGAATGCACAGATGCAGTCCCATGGGTACAAAAGGATAACTGTATACTGCAGAGTCCTGGTCAGAAACGAGTGGCAAATCCAAGGTTGTTACTGAAGAGACTTTGAAGAGTTGTGCTCAGGGTTGGGCAAATTAATAAGGAATGGTGAAAACCCTGGGAGTAGTGAAGGTATGATGCTTTCCTACTCTGCAGCAGGATGGTGAATGCCCTCTCAAATGTACCCATGCCCTAAACACTAGAACCTGTGAGTCTTTTACCCTATGTGGCAAAAGGGACTTTGCAAATGTGATAAAGGTAAGGATCTTGATGTGAAGAGATGATCCTGGATTAACTGAATGGATCCCTTGCCATCTCTGGGCCCCTTATGAAAGGAGTTTGTAGAGCGAGAGTCAAGTGACACAGAGGTCAGAGATTGGAGTGATAAGCTTGAAGATGGAGGAGCTGCAGGTGAAGGAATGTAGGTGGCTTCAGGAGGCTGGAAAAGACAATCATAATCCCTTAGAGACTCCCAAACAACACCATCACCCCTGTAAAGAGCAGCCCTGCAAAAATGTTTTAGACTTCAAACCTCCAGAACCGTAACATAATGTATTTGTACTCTATTAGTTCACTAAATATGTGATGACTTGTTACTGTAATAATAAGAAGCTAATACACATTCCTTGACCCAAAGGGATAAGGAGTGAAGAAGTGTTGCCAGAGCCAAGAAAGAGCTGGATCTGTGGAGGAGAAACGGCCAGGTGGGAGCTGCGCCCACAGACTGTGCAGCCGTGACTACAATCTCCGTGAGCCTGGGCCTTGGGATTGGGGGTGGGGAATCAAGACCTGGTTTCTCTCTCCTTCTGCCCTTGATCTGTAGATCACTGCTAAGGCCTCCCACTGATAAGCTTTCTTAGTCATAGAACAGGAGAGCTGAACCAGTAGGGGCGAGAGTGTCAGCCTCCTAGGCACAGAGAATGGAAGGGCAGAGCATAAATCTGGTAAGGAACTGAGAAATGGAGAATAAAGAGAAAAGCAAGATTCTTGAATTATGCCATCCTTGTCCTTATAATAATCCTTATTAAGACATTATATGGAAAAGTGTATATAATGATATAATTATTTTCTTCTTCTTTTACCAGAAGTTACTACTGCAGCTTCAATAAAGATAAATGAAAATAGATGCATACATAGGTCATTATTGTATAATGTTGAATGCTGTGATCACATTATTGTTTATAGAGTACCAAACACAGGACATGATCTGTTTTATTGAGGTTTCCAACAAGTTTTAGTTGTCACAGAATCCTAGCCTGGGCTTCACTCTCATAAAATGTCTCATAAAAGATCATAACTAACCAGAAAGTTACATAAGATGATTAAAATTCCATGTCAATTACGTTAAATTTGAAGATATTGAATCCTAATTGAAAGTATTTAATAGATAAAGATGTGAATTGTAAGTGTAAATGTATTATGGAAATACTGGCAATATGAATTTTCAGAAATGGGAAAATTTGCCAGATGCATGCATGCCTGTAACTCCAACAGCTTGGGAGCTGAGGCAGGAGGATTGCAAGTTCAAAGCCAGACATATCAATTTAGTGAAGGCCTAAGTAACTTAGCAAGACTTTGTCTCAAAATTAAAAAAAATTTTTTTAAAAGAGCTGGAAATATGGGTCAGTGGTTAAGGGCCTCTGGTTTCAATTCCCAGTACAATAAAAAAAATTGGAGAAGATTAAATGAATATTGTCATTTCAAAACAAGACTAAGACTTCAAGTTTATTCTGTATGTATTCAGAGAGAAATGAAGGGCCAAGATATGGGAAGCTGCTTCTGGATTTCTAGTAAGATGCAATTGATAGGAAATCCTTGTAATTCAGCCAAAATAACTTCACCTTTGAAGGAGAGAGGTGCTCTGAAATCAGTTTGTAAAATCAATGACCAAAGAGTTACAGAGCATTTTGTTAAAATTGTCTATTAGGAGAATATTAGGGATGATATGTTTTTTACATCACCAGAGTAAGACTATGAAATATCTACTCTTTTCTTTAAAGAAAGAACGGTTGGGAGGTGGGGTGGCTGAAGAGGTGACTCAGTGGTAGAGTACTTGCCTGGCATGCACAAGGTCCTGGTTTTTATCCCCAGCACTTCACACACAAATAAATAAAGGAAAAACAAAAACCAGATGAAAAAAAAATTAACTCTCTCTCTCAAAAAAAAAAAAAAAAGATGGTTAATTTTATGTGTTAAGAGGACTGGGTCAAGAATTACCAGATATCCAGCTAAACACTTTTTCTAGTTGTGTCTGTTGGAGTATTTCTAAAAGACATCAGCTTTCACACTGGGGAACTGAGAAAAGCATAACCCCCCTAGTGTGGGTGGACATTATCCGATCCATTGAGGACCTGGATAGAACAAAAGGTAGTGGAGGGGAAATTCACTCTCTGCTTGACTGCTTACACTGAGACATCTGTCTTCTCTTCTCCTTGGTGCTCCCAGTTCTCAGGCCTTCGAAGTGGAATCTGTACACCTCTCTGGTTTTTAGACCTTCAAAGCTCTCCGGTTCTCCAGCTTGAACTGCAGACAGCATAATCATGTGAGCCAAAGACTTAAAATCTCTTTCTCTCTCTGTATAAAATATTTGTTTACTCTTTACTGCAAAGAAGGGACATATGTGTACGCATTCAAATAATGCAACAAAATATGGAATATCAAAAACATAAAATTGAGGAAATATATGTAGGTGGAGAGATGATGGATTATATAGAAGTAGGTCAACTTTTGCGGGTGGTAACTGCTTCTTTCTTTTTTGACTTTTTTTTGTAAGTCAACTTTTGAAATGGTAAGTTAAGTGTGATCTTTCATGAATGACTTCATCCTCTGTAGCATCACCAAACTTTTCTGTGCTTTTTCTTGATTTGTGGTATCATAATTCAGCCAGTCACTCAAATCAAAAGCCTATATGTTAACCCTCCCAATCTGTTACCTTTCTTATCCACTCATCAAGTTATGCCTATTTTAAAAATAATAACCACTAATATCTTACCAACTCTCTGCTAGGCACTATTCTAAGCACTTTATCTAGATCAACTTATTTAGTTCTTACCATAACCCTATGATGTGGATAATCCTAGCTCCATCTCTATTTTATTGATGAGGGCTCAGGAAATTTAATTGTCCCTGGTTGGATTGATGAGAAGTAGTAGAGCTGTATTTTGAGCCTAAACAGACTGAGTTTAATTGTTATGTGAAACACTGCATTTGCCTGTCTTTCCTCAGGCCATCTGCCACCTAACCAGGTCCTTCCCTCTTTGTCCTAATTAACACCATCCCTTAGCTAGAGGCCTACACCTCCTTCTAGCAGTTCTACCTGCCTCCAGGCAGTCACCTCTCAAATTCAACCTCAAATCAGCCCCCAGACTGATATATTTAAATTGTACATCCAATACAACTTTCATGATTAAAACCCAACAGTGGTTTCTTATTTTGAAATAATTTTTAATTTTGGTGTTGTTGGAAATAGTATACTTGCTTGAGTGCTTGTTTAATTTGCTCATAGAAAATTATCTTCATATGAAATCTTAATAAGTAGCACAATGTATAAAATACAGAACTTGACTGGCTTAGATAGGAGCAGGATTATAAACAGCAACTTCTATTGTGATATTCCCATGGTTGAAGAAGGGGCTTTGATTAATTCCTCAATGGACAGTTGAAAGCAGGGTAAGAGGTATGTAAGAACGTCAGGCCCTTGTGTCAGCTAGTCAGGTGAGAAGTCAGCCTGGAGGCCTAAGGGGATGGTTGTCATAACAGGTGGTTAAAGAATGTGGAGCTGCCCCAGAAGAAGCCCATTGCTTGACATTCTTAACTTGAATGTCTTTCCATTTTCCTTTGCCTGTTTCCTTTCTGAAAGATTGGACTTTCTTTCTTACTTTAGATACCCAGATTTTAATGATGCTAAGAACTTTTTTTGACTGCATATTTACCATATTTACAAGAACTAGCCCACCTTCACTGTGCACAGCTTTTTGTTAAAAGATCCAATAGATTAATGGTTCTCTAGGTGTGGTCCTCATACCCTTAGGATCCTTGAGATTAAAGCTATCTTTATAGTAATATCAAAATCAGATTTGCTTTGTTTTTTGTAACTATGTAGACATTTGTACTGATGATAAAACACTGGAGTTGATGTCCATTTTGTTGATTGTTGGGTTCATGTCCTCTTGGAGTTGAAGAATGAAACCAAGGGACACCGAGGCAAGCAGAGCAGAGTTTATTTAAGAAAGGATAGAAAGAAAAAGACTTCTCCAGGAGAAGGGAGTCTCAGAGCTGAGAACTCAGTCAGGGGGTCCACCTCATCTTTCTTCAGTCTCTCAAGAGTCTCCCCCTTTGGTTAATTATTACCTTCTCTCTCCCCCATGCCTAGGAGTTTTGAGTTCAAAATTCTGGTCTGACCTGTCTTTCATCATGGGTCACAAGCATCTTTATTAGCAGAGGGTAGTCACTGTCTGGGTCGCCATTGTTAGCGAAGGCAGATGTGAAACTGCTTGCACCTCTGCTTACTTAGGGCAGTGGAATGCTCTTTGCCCTCTCAGGAAAAATGACCATCAGTTAATTTTCTCCTTATCGACCCGCATCATTCTGTCTACACTGACTGCCTAGCTTTCTCTGCCTCATTACTCCCTCTGTTTAGGGAAATGCAAGCTGCTGTAGGGGTTCCACCAACGACCCATATAGCTACTTCCGGCTGAAAAAGGGGAGTTGTAGGGCATCTAGAAAAACATGTGGGCCAGTAATCTTTTTTTTTTTTAAATGGTATCTCACTAGGATTTTTAACAGGTGTCATTGAGGAGTCTCCAGTAATCCATGCAGATCCTTTATAATCGATTTCTGAGGACTGTGAAGACTGATAATGCCTACGGAGATACTATTGTATACATGAGTTGTTGATTCAGTAGTTACAAATAGGTCATATAGAAGAAACTAATGGTCCATGAAATACTCCTATTTTCTTTATCCTAAAAAGATCAGGCAAATGGAGGTTATTACAAGATCTCAGGGAAAGTGATAAAACTATGCAAAGCATGAAAAATTTGCAACTGAAACTTGAGGCCAAATAGCCAGGGACAGAAATCTTGAGCCAAATAAATTTTTCTTCCTTTCAAGTTGTTTCCCATAGGTATTCATTCATGGCAACAAAAAGCTGACTGACACAGAATCTTGGTACCAAGAAATGAGATCATTGCTGTGACTATACCTGATCATGTGATTCAGAAGCCCTGGGAACTAGTTTGTAGGAAACTTTTGTAAAATTTTAGCAAAGCAGCTCCAAAAATTAGAAAAAGTTAGAAATCTGTAAAGAGCACTTAATTGATGTCTCTGGTGGTAGCAAAAAAGACCAGAATTCTGGCAGGAATGCAAGAGTAAGGACTGTGCTGATGAGGTTTCCAATAGGAAACTGAATTCAAATTGGAACAGAGGTCATTCATGTTACATCTAGTAAAATATCTGTGTATATTTTGTCCATGCCCTGAGACTGTGTAAGACTGAGTTTAAAGGTGATACAATAATAAGTCTTGTAGAGGAATATCTAAGGCAACCTAGCATTCAGGCTCTGGTGTGGATAATGCAGGCTACTTTCAGCCAGGTTGATAGGGAAGAATAAGATCATAAAGCAGAGTATATAAATTCAGAAGCATTCAGGTTGGCCATAAATGTAGAAAGAACAAACATGAAACTAAAGAGAATATGGTTGCTGAAGAGATTAGCACTGTTACAAATAGGCCAAGTACTTTGCAAAGGGAACATAGGGAAAGTGCTTCAAAGGCTTCTTATGAACTGCTCATGCCCCACTTATCCTAAGCTCTATGGAGTAAAAGCATAAACCCATGTGAAAATACTGGTTTTTGAGAATGAAGTTCAGGGAAAACTCTTGGAAAGGGCTGCCTAGAGAATTGTTTCCCCAGGATTCCTTTCATATGGTCCAGCCCTCCAGGGCCTCAGGCCACTGCAGCCATGTTCCAAGTAGGCCCAGCTACTGCTCCCACCAGAGGCAGGCACTGGCATCTTCCACATGCCTCTCATTTGTAGGCATAAAGAAAGCAAGACTTAAAATTCATGCAGGTTTCCTCCAAAAGTTGAAAGGAAACCCTGAAGTCTAGGAGTGCACAGCAGAGGAGAATTCCTTAGGACAGCCCATGAGAGACTGGTGTGAAGCACGAACTGCAGTGGAGAACACAGGAAGTTAGAAAAGCCAGGAACATGGAATGTCTGCCAAAGAAAGATATAGGCAGAGAAGAGAGTCAGTTCAAAAGAGTGGCATTGCAAGGTACTAGGGCTAGGAGCTTCCTTATTCCTTTGGAGTTCACATTGTGTCACTGTGTGACTCCAATTGGGCTTATAATCTTAAACACACTTTACTCTTATGTTTAACCAATTTAAATTGAACCTCTTTCTAAACGTTGAAGTCACGTGAACTAAAAGTTATTTTTTATCCATTTTCTATCTTTAAATTTAATTTATGAGCACTCATCTATAAGCCAATTTGGTACCATGCTGAACACAACATTTAACACATGTATACAAACACATAAGACAGATGTGCACACAAAAAACCAACAGGAAACAGCTTTTTAGAGCCTTTTTTTGAATAATTGACCTTTTGAATAAAGACAGCAGTTAAAAAAACAATTAAAAACTCTAGTTAGGTAAAATAAGACTAACTGAAAAATCTATATTTAAGTGCACAAAATGATAGGTTAATTCACCAGTAAAATGAGCTCAAAACCCCCCCAAAATGAAATGCCTGTATTTATTCTAGTAAAGGAGCATGTAAACATCTACATCTCTAGCAAAACAGAATGCACTTTTGATTCAGAGTTAGAAGTAGCCCAGGCACTAAAAGAATGAGAACTTGTGAAATCCTCAGGAAGGTTTGTTTTTTAAGAATAAAGAAAATCTATATGAAATCTTTCCAATTTCCTTCTTTGTGTCCAAATGAAGAGAAGAGAAGAGAAAACTGCAGGAATTAGTGTCTCTTGATATTCTTGGGCCTGACCTATCAGCTTCCTAAAGTTGAGTCCCTGTTATATTATCTCCAAAAGTATAAGAATATAGGCCTCTGAAACATCTCTAAAGACTTGGAACTTGGAGCAGCTGGCCTTTCCAGATCCTTTACATTTATCTCTCCTGCTAGAATCTCAGAGTGCAAGAAAAGAGTAAACATGGTCCCTTAGTCCTCAGTCACTTGAGTTTAAAAATTGCACTTGAGGCCTTTTATTTCCCCGCCTCTGGTCTCAAACTGGTTTAGGCACTAGCTCAAGTAGTTCACATTTTAGATGGCTATCAGGCAGGTAACTAGCAAGCATTTCCTTCCCTTTTGCAAACAAACTAAGCTGCAAAATGATCATCATCTGTGATTAGGTCATCCACTGTTAACAAACAAAAGACAACAGCATGGGCACCTGTGCCAAGGAAACTGTCTCTTTGGTTAAGGAGCATCTTCCTGATCTTGGAGCCTCTAGTGGTTACTTTTCTCTTGTGGCCAAGAAAATAATGTGTTTTTCTTGGGCATTTGTAGGTTATGCAGGCTAGTGGTGGACCTGGCATAACTTGTGAGGATGAAGCTCCCATCTGAATTATGTGAATGTCCTTTCGGGGGCTTCTGACGGTCAGCAATCCCGCCTCTCCTTATCCTGGCTGGATTTATTTCTGCCTTACCAGTGAGAATGCAAAGGTCTTTGTTTGCCACATGCCCAAGACATAAGGGAATCCAGACTTAGTGGTATCACTGGCATTCCCATGGCCACTATAACGCTTAATGCCCAACAGTAGAAAAGCAGCCTAGAATATCTGAGGGGGGATATTTGCTAACTAGTTGTGCCTTTAAAAATTTCCCTTTCCTTGAGTTCTCATACTTATAGGCCCATGATTCTATATTATGCCTCTCAATTTAAAGTGGGAGGCAAGCCTGTTAGTGCTCTGGGTGAGATTCCCACTAGAGAAGATACATGATTTGGCTTCCTGAACTAGGAAAGGTGAGAGGTGGATTACTCTGAGACAAAACTTTTTGACTTCTTCCTACCAGATGAGGAGGTTACAGAAGAAAAGATGTTAAGCTAGGGGAGAGCTCTATCATGGCAATCTCTCTCACAATGGGTTCCTGTTTAAGAGGTAGATATCAGGGACAGACAGAGTAGAAGCATTTCAGAAGAGGGAAGATTGCTTGGGTCTGGGTCACTTCTTTTCCAAAGATCTTCGATCAGATCAAGATTTCATCTCAGGATCTGAGATTCACCTGGTGAGGGTGCCCTCCACCACTGGGCCAAGTCAGAAACAAGCAGAAACAAATAGTAGTCAATGCTGGTACCCCTGAGGGTTTTGGGAGCCAGACTGGGGACAAGAGACCTCTTGCAGTGCTGGAAAGTCGCCCCAGTCAGCTGCCTTCAGTTGTCTCATGCATTAACTTTCTCCCATAGAAAGGAAGCTGTAGCAAGTCAAGACTGACATTCCCAAGGCCTAAGTGAATGGGGATCAGTCCTGCCTGTCCAGCAAGCCTGTGATCTGAGTCTTAAGATCAGCAGCCATGAAAACTGACTGTCAGGTGCCTAGTGTTTAAAGAGAGTGTATCCATTAAGGAAAAACCAGAGTTTTCTTCCTACAAGTTTGTAAAGTCCCAGTTTGTGAACAAAAGGGATATAGGCCCTTTCTCATTAACCACTTTATACAAAATGTCCCTTTCTCAATGAGTCTGATCAGCAAGGGAAGAGGGTGCTGGGGAGGAACAAGCATTGGAGGAAGATTTTGGCTCATACAGAGGTGCATATTTCTGGGGCATTCGCTCAGCACCATCCAATCTACCAGCTACTTGTAGGATACCTCTAAGGACTGTCGGGTGAGGAGGTCCAGGGAGAAGCCTTTGAGATTCACCAGGGAGTGGCCCTAGCCAGAATCTCTCAGTTGCTTCGCTCCTTCATTCAACTCCTTGAATCCACAGTTAACCAGGATCAGAGGGCAACTGTCTACTAACGCCAGACAAGCTCCAAGCCAGGACAGAAAAGCTGGAAACGACCCTTACAGAGCCTAACATGCCTGACCCAAAGGCAGGGGATTAGGAACTGTAAAAGGATGTGAAACCTGTCATCCAAGACTTAAGACAGGCGGTCACACTGATTGCATTTAAGTGACTGACAAATGCCCAGCTTATTGTCCTGCAGAAAGAAAGAGACAGAAAAGATGCAAGCTGTGCCTTGCAGAGAGCTTACCTCAGTCGTGATCTTATCCATATCCCAGACGCACCCCCATCTGATGCCCACTTTGCGGATGTTGGGTTCGTGTCCTCTCAGAGTCGAAGAATGAAACCGAGGGACACTGAGGCAAGCAGAGCAAACGGTTTATTTAAGAAAGGATAGAAAGAAAAGGCCTTTCCAGGAGAAGGGAGTCTCAGAGCTGAGAACTCAGTCAGGGGGTCCACCTCATCTTTCTTACAGTCTCTCAAGATTCTCCCCCTTTGGCTAATTATTGCTTTCCCTCCCCCATGCCTAGGAGCTTGAGTTCAAAATTCTGGTCTGATTAGTCTTTCATCCTGGGCCACAAGCATCTTTATTAGCAGAGGGTAGTCACTGTCTGGGTCGCCATTGTTAGCGAAGGGGATGTGAAACTGATATGCACCTCTGCTTACTTAGGGCAGTGGAATGCTCTTTGCCCTCTCAGGAAAAATGACCATCAGTTAATTTTCTCCTTATCGACCCGCATCATTCTGTCTGCACTGACTGCCTAGCTTTCTCTGCCTCAGAGTCATGTCACAAATCAATTGTAGCTGACATGAAAACTGTCTTCATAGTCATGTGGTTGTAACTGGTATATACTTCATATTTTTTAAAAAAAGGCCAGTTTCACTTAAGAATGCTCTTGATGGGGGCTGGAGCTGTTGCTCAGTGGTTATGGTGCTTGTCTGGCATGTGCAAGTACCCAAGTTCAAAACCCCAGCACCATGTACACGATGAAGTCTGGGAGCAATGAAAGTCATGTGAAAAACTAAATAAAATTGATTCCCTCTCTCTTTCTCTCTCTCTCACTGTCCCTTTCTCAAAAAAAAAATGCTCTTGGTGGAGCAGGGGAAATTATTTTTGTTATATCTTGACATTTGAATGCACATTAAAAAAATATTCTATGGGGCACAATGGAAAGAATACATGAAAACACTTCTGCCACATAATAGGGACAGTGTCATGAGGAAGCACTTGTGATTGAGTTGCAAACTGAGAAAAGACAGATCAACTTTACTTTTCAGCCTTGGCTATTTGGAAGATGCTGTCAGGAAAAATGAACATGGTGAGCCTTTCAACTTAAGAAAGACCACTGACAGTTTTGGTTGCCAATGATACATTTTCAAGAAAAAAATTAGAACTTTGGGAAGCTTCTGCCTCTGTGAACTTAGCTTCCCTATACTGAAGAGTTCCTGATGAAATCAGTGGTGATGTAAGTGAATTCAGGTTTTTAATATTATGTGATGTAGTGTCCACATTTGAAATATCTGTGGGATTCAGTGAGTCAATATTCTCTCAGTGACCAATGACTGATGTTCAAAATGATCCCGGATAAGAGACTGAATCAGAGAGCAAAAGAGAACAATGGATACTGTTATAAAAGAGTAGGAAAATATCACCAATGATTTTAGATTTTAAGGTACAACTAATAGTTAACAAATGGCACTGTTGAGTTTTGGGGTAGAACAAATTCCATAATTCTCTGGAAAGACAATTGTTCTAGCTATATATGTTACGTGAGGCTATATTTTCATCATGTATTCAAGAAAAACAATGAATCACAGTAGATTTGACTATAGAAGCAGATGAGAGAACAGAGTAGTCCTCCATTATTCACAAAACATAATATGATCTTTCTCACTCATCTTTTAGTTTTCAAAAGATCATTATTTTTCACAAATTATATTACATATTGCTTCAAATGAGAAAAAAACTATTTGAATTTCTAACATGGTAAATATTGATAGATATGATCCACATTTAAAAAGCTTATAGGGGTCTCCACTTTTGAACTTTTTAATCCTAAGCCTAAAATATTTGAGAACTGCTGCAATATATAATTACATAAAATTTGAAAGCCACTGAAGGCTTTCATGTTTTCTTAAGTTTTATAGCCTGGTGTTAAAATTCTACAAAGCTGGCATTAAAATACATGTATTAATTCCTCCTTATTGTTTAGGCATAGTATACCTGTAATTTGCTATATACTTTCTTCCTTAAGTTAGGCTATCATTATATTTGGGGAATTTATTTGGGGAGAACTTGGCACTCTAATTCTTTTGTCTCTCCCCAGTCCAGCCCTTTGCTATTGGAATGCCACAAACATTTGTATTTTTTTTTTAACTTGTTCATTCATTTTGCCAAAACTCACTAAGTACTGTGTTGATGCAGTAGTAATACAAAGATAATGACTGCCTATGTTAGGTTTCCATTGCTGAGACAAAATGCCTAAGGTAAATCAATCTAAAGGAGGAAACCTTTATTTGGGTCCATGGTTTCAGATCACGGTTGGTTGACGCCATTGCTTTTTGAAGCAGAACATCACATGGTGGAGTAAAGTTGCTCATGGAAGCTGGGAAAAGAAAAAAAGAGGAAGAAAGAGAAGAAGAGAATGGTTTATTAATATTCCTGTCACAAGCTCATGCCCCCATGGCCTAACTTCCTTCCACTAGGCCCCATCTCCTAAAGGGTCCACAACCTCCCAATAGTGCCACATGCTAGGGACCAAGTGGTAAACACATGGGCTTTTGGGGAACATTTAAGCACTGTCCTCAAGGAGCTAGTAGGTGAGATAAAGAAATAAATTTAAAAAAATAAAATAAGGCTTCAGAGATATGATAAACACATATACATAATGTAATAAAGAATCACAGAAAAGCAGTACTCAAACTAGGAAAGGATATCAAGAGTCACTTCCTAGAGATGAAAGGCCTTAACTAAATGCTTGTAGATAATCCAGTAATGAGGCACAAAAGTCAGGGAAGATTGATCTTGGCAAGACACCTAATAACCAATGGTGTAGAAGTAAGAAATGTGAGGTTGCAAGGAGTTTTGTGTTGGTGGGTCAAAAAACGTAAGACTGGAGAGGAAAAATGAGATGATAAAAGAAGTAGGAATAGAAAATGACATAAACCATATAATGGAGCTTTAGTGTAATCCGATGGGCCAGTGTTATTTAAGGGGCTTAATAAAGAACAGCAAACTTCAGGTCTATGGGAATTTTTGACATGGCCAGCATGATAGTTTAGAATGGAATTTAAATGCTTTTCTCCAATTTTTTTAGTCTTCCACATTCTCCATGGTCTTCCTCTTCATCCTCTATATCCCCTGACCACTGATAATTATGCTGACTCGTAGACCAGTCATGTTGTACTGTCCATTTTATGCCCAACAGGTCTCTGTCATTTAGGTTTTTTTCTTTTTTATTTCCTTTTTTTTTAATCAAATCTTTTTCCTTAAACCCTTGATATGTGAAGAAAAAGTATTAAAATATGTTTGGAAGATTATGAAACTAAATCCCTTCTCTAAAACTTCACAATGTACCTTTGTACATTAATGCCACTGGTAAGTTTTCAGAGGAAAATGAGGACTCTTTTGGGAACTGGAATAGAGACCACTGGTGTTATATTCTGGTGGAGAACTTTGATATATTTTACCTATGTCCTGAGACTTTGTGTGAAGCTGAATTTGAAAGTGATGGACTAATTAGTCTTGCAGAGAAAATTTCCAGGTAGTACAGCATTTTAGTCAGTGGCATGGATAATTCTGGCAGTTTTTGCAAAGTTTTGTGTGAGAAATAGGAATAAAAAGTAGAGCCAGAGGACTTTAAAAACTTGCCCTTTGGCCAGACAAAAGCATGTAAAGCTGAAGCAAAGGAAGTTCTTTTCACTTAAGAGATTATAGCCCCTATAGAGATGCTAAGTACTTTTCACAGAGGCAATAGGAAAAATAACTTGAGGACATTTCCAGAATTTGCAAGACCACATCAACTGCAGGCTCCAAAAGATAGAGGGGAAAATTCTTTGAGAAAAGATCGAAGATCATAGGGGCACCTCTCTTACACAGGGGGCCTAAAAAGTTGTTTCACTATGCTCAGTCAGGCAGGCACTCAGAGGCCACTGCACCTGTGATCACTGGGAGCTCAGATATTGTACAGTTAGCTGCATGGTGCTACTTCTTTTTCCTAAATTAAGAAATTTAGTTATTGTACAATAAAAAATGCATCCAAAGTAACAATATGATATGCATATTCTAAAATCAGATTTACCCCTAGATCCCTCCCTAGTCTTCCTCCCTTACACCTCCTCCTCCCCCTTCCCCTCTCCTTCCTGATACATATTTATGATTGCCTAGATTATGTGTTGTTATACCTTCATTGGGTCTAATACATGAGGTTGACTACCTTTCACATATGCCTAGGTTTAGCTCCAGTCTCCACAAATGAGTGAAAACATTCGACCCTTGACTCTGGGTTTGGCTAACTTCGCTCAGCATGATTTTGAGACAGATTAGGAGAGATAGTGAAATGGCTAGATAGTCAGGACAGAGAGCCCCCATCCAAGAGAGGCAGAGCGTGATTGATAGGGCATGCTCAGGGCCTTCAAATGCAAAAAGACCACGAGGCTCACTTTTGTCCCAGCTAAGATGGGGATGATCACAGGTGGGTACCAGGAAGTATTTGCCACCTTTTGTTTTAACCAATGGTACTTTTGACCAGTTTCAATGCCTGTTTTACATAGATTTTAACCAATCGAGTTGATGCATTTCTCAATGTCTGCTTTGCATGAATGTTAATTATACTCCTACCCCAAACCTATATAACCTCTGGCCTAACCTCCATTAGAAGGTGTCCTGCTTCCAGGTGCCTCTCCACCTTGCGGAGTCTCTGCTCTTCTTCCTAAATAAATCCTACTCCTTTTACTCCTCCTTGTGTGGTTGTCTGTGGATTTTATTCTTCAAATTGGTGAGACAAGGACCCAGAAGATCTGCACCGAATTCCGGGGTGAATTTCCACTACACCAAAAGCTGCAACACCCAGCTTTTAGCTGGAGAATTGCTAATACTTTCGGCTGCAGACACCTGCAGCCAGCCCAAATTCCCAGTTTTAACTGGGAATGGCTGCAAACACTAGAAGCCGGCTATTTTGGCTGCTGGAGTCTGTAGTGCCCCAGACTCCACTTGCCAGCGGGAGCAGAGAATCCGGCTTCATCTCAAAAACCCCGCATCAATTTCTTCCATCGCCATCCATTTACCTTCAAAGGCTGCCATATCATTGTTTCTAATTACCGAGTAGAACCCCATGGTGTCTATATACCAGTTTTTGGATCCAGTCATCCTGTGAGGGACATCTGGGTTGACTCCATAATTTAGCTATTGTAAATTGAGCTGCTATGAACACAGATTTTGCTGTGTCACTGTAATGTGCTGATTCTAACACCACTGGAAAAACACTCAGGAGAGGGATAGCTGGATCATATGGTGGGTCCATCCCTAATTTTTTGAGGATTCTCCACATTGCTTTCCAGAAGGACTGTATGCATGGTGCTAGTTCTGCAAGAAACAGAATGCTCAAATTAAGGGATCATGGAGCTGTTCTTTGAGATTTCAAAAGAGGCCCTGAGAGGCCATGCAAAGTATAGCAGGGTTGAAGTCCTTGCTGGTTGCTTTTGAGAAGGTGATGTGTGAAGCTGTGAAGGTGAAGCCAATGCTAGAATAGAGATCCCAGGAATTAAGAGATACCTAAAAATATGGACTGTCTGCTGTGAAAAGTCATTGGTTGCAGAGAAAGCTAGGCTAAAGAGAGGCCCTGTGGGCTACAAACTGCAAAGCCAAAGAGGAAGGCTGCCCAGGCACTTTGGATAGCACATTGCTCAGCAATGTATCCTTGATATTGTATGCAGACCTACAGGCCCTATTTGCCTGGTTGAGTTTTGACTTGGTTTGGCACCATCTCTTTTTTCTGTGCCCCTAATTCTCGTAATGGGAATGTTTACTCTGTCACCTTATATTGGATATATGTAACTTGCTTTTGATTTTTACAGTGGTTTGCAGTTGAGAGTTTACCTTGAGTTTCAGAAAAGACTTTGAACTTAGAATTTGGGAAGTGCGGAAAATGTTAAGATTATGGAACTCTTAGACTAAATGCAGTTTTGCATTGTGAGATGGACATAAGTTTTGGGGGCCAGGGATGGAATGCTATGGTTTGGATTTGAGGTGTTTCCCAGAAGCTCCTGTTAATGCAGGAATATTCAGAAATGAAGTGATCACATTATGAGAACTGTAGCCTAATTAGTTCATTCTAGTTTTAATGGACTGACTGATGACAACTGTAGGCAGGTGGGATATAGTTACAGGAGGTGGGTTACTGGGGCTGTGCCCTGAAAGGATGCATGCCCTGTAACCTGTTCCCCTGCTCCCTCTCTCTCTCTCTGCTTCTTGAACCTGCTATGAGCTGAGTTCTTATGGAATAGTTTATTCACAGAAGCTCAAAATCTAAGATAATATGCAACATTGTGACAGAGTAAGTAAAGAAGTGGATCGGAGGATCTACAAAGCCAGATAGAAAAGACATTAGAAAAGATGGAAAACAGTGCTACTCTCTTCATTTCATTTGAAATCCAGGGTTTTGAAAACAAAGTTATATTACGTTAACATGCCAATATGTTAAAATTTTCTCTTTGGATTTCTAATATGTCAAATATTTATAATCATAGCTCACATAAATGAAAGTTCTTTGAGGTAAATAATATTTAAGAATGTAAAGAGATACTGAGACCAAACAGGTTGAAAACTGCTGATCTAGCAGAATTACTGATCACGAATAATGATGACTTTTGGCTGACTGGCAGTGTAGTACCAATTTCTTATCTTTCTCAGATCTGCACTTTAATTTTTCCTTTGAAAACTATATGTCCCTTCCTCTTAGCACATGAAGTCTCCATGGGGTTAACTTAATCATCTGGTTCAAGGGAAAAGCATTTCATTCAGTCCCATATCTAACCATGCCTGAATGCAGAACAAGCCCTACATTTTTTAATAATGACAATAAATTGTCATTAGAATCACATCTTAGTATAGACACTGAGAAATATAACTTGAGAAACATTACTCTAATCATTGTGTTATTTATACTTCAGTATTGACATTTACTTTGAATTTTCAATTATATTCTGGGTCCTAGTGCCTATTAATACCTATCATCTCATGAGACTTTGACCTTATTAGTTTGATAATAAATTAATTGATTAGTTGATATATTAATATATTAACAAATATGTTAATGGATTCATGCTAAATAAGACAGGCATGTGCAACGAGGAAGACATACTGAACAATTAATTGTAACAATAGTCACTTTGTGCCTCGGATAGGTCGTCTTCTCTCAAGGAGGCTATTACTCTAGGATCAGTTTTAATCATTGTCTTCATCTATGAGCCTTCTCTGACTCTCCAGAATATGTTTAGATCCCACTGTCATAATAAGGTTGTTATTATACTTGCTCTTTGCCTTCAACGCACACACCTGGGTTTTGTTAATTATTTGTGCGATCATTTGTGCAGTATTTTTTCCCATGCCAGAGTATAAGCCTCATGTTCTATCTTGATGACCAGGTTCCCAGGACCCAGGCCCATGCTTGAACATAGTGGGTTCTCACTAGTATATCTATGGAGTGAATAAATGAATGCATGAGTGTCATGATAGGAGAAATTAAGGGTGCTATGGGAGGAAAAGCCAGACAGAAACACCCTAGGCTAGGGAGCAGAGGAGGACTCCTGGAGAAGTGACATTTGAGCAAGAGAGGGTGGATGAGCAGGAGAGTCATCCAGGTGTGGGAGATGGAGGATAGACCCCAACTGAGGATAGCATTTGAAGCTGAGTCCTGACCCAGCTAAGGAAATACTGCTTATATTTTTTTTATTTTAATTTTAATTTTTTTAGAGAGAGGGAGAAAGAGAGAGAGAATCAATTTTATTTAGCTTTTCATGTAGCTTTCGTTGCTCTGAGACTTCATGGTGTATGTGGTGCTGGGGTTCGAATTTGGGTCCTAACCATTGCTGCAGCCCTACTTATGGTTCTTAATATGGACATATTTAGAAGCCATTACAAATGTGGAAATGATATACATTTTTGCTTTTAAACAGAAGTCCTGATCAGTGCACATGGAACTGTACAGGATAAGCAAAAATGGAGGTAGTGGGCTCAGTGAGTAGATGTGATTAATTCAGGAGAAAAATGGTGTGACTCAAATCTGGAGAATGACAAAGGCTTTGAGGGTTCCTTTACTCATTTTTAATTTGACAACTATTTACCGTATACCTAGTCTACTAGGCTATATTCTAGGAAATGATGATTGTTATAAAAGTGAATAATAAAACTCCTCCAACATTTGAGGTTTACATATAAATTGGAGAGTGAAATGTTGACAAATGAACAAATAAATAGACAAGAAAGTTACATTTACTTTAAAAGAAACAGTCGGGGCTGGAGCAGTGGCTCAGCGGTTTCGGCGCTTGCCTGGCAAGTACCAGGACCCGGGTTCGAACCCCAGCACCATGTACACAACTGAGTGTTGGAGCAACTAAGGCCATGTGAAAAACTAAATAAAGTTGTTTCTCTCTTTTTCTGTCTCTCTCACTGTCCCTCTTTCTTTAAAAAAAAAAAAAAGAAAAAAAGAAACAGTCAATAGATTGATATTGGAGTTTCTAATCCTGCCTCAAGAAGTCAGATGACACCTTTTGAGAACTAATAGAAAATAAATGCCAAGCTGTAGGAATGACATATGAGGAACTCTTAGGGATGCAACATGTCCGAGATTTAAAATTCCTAGGTCATATATACCTGGCATGAATCATAAATTTAAGGGTCCTTCTTGTAACTTGAAGATCATGATTTAAAGGAATGAAAAAGCATGTATAAAAATATATAAAACATTATTCAGTGTTATATTTCCGTATCTGTTCATGAATTATATGAAACATACAGATAAATATTATTTTTTTTATGATTAATTCATTCAGGTAAAATGTAAATAGTTCAGAGAAAGATGTGTGTATGATTTCAAAAATCACATATACATAAAATCTTTCAAATCCCAATCTCTTTTAAATCTCATTTGTTAATATTGTGTATGTAAAAACAATTAAGAATAAATTTATGAATTAAAAAACATCATTACATTAAAAACTCATTAAAAATTGGCAGGTTAAATCATTTCAGGCTTAGTTACTATAACATATTTGAAAATCTTCGATATTAATAAAGACTTATAAGAATGAAATAAGGAATTATTTTCCAAATAAGGAAGAAGAAGAATAGGAAAAAGGAGTAAGAAGCAACAAACATAAGTTAATAAATGAAAAGTAGAAAGAAGTCAAAGACTGCATGGATTGGAAGATTAATGTTGCTTCTCTGCTGGAGTTTGGGTTTTTTTTTTCTCTCCCTATCAAACGTACACGTATAAATGTGTATTTTTGAATTTGAACAAATCAGTTCATTTGCATGGCTTTAAAAAAATACAACTCAGTCATTCTTCAAAAAGTACCGAGTTCTAATTGTTCAATTTAGAAGAGCTGTTTTCATAAATCAGAGATGTGTTATTTGTGCTAAATGTTGCATAATAGAAATGCCCATTAGTAAATTAGGCAGAAAGAAAATGTGAAATAAGTATCATTTAAAAAGGGGAAACATCTTAAGTTTTGTAGATGTTTAAATTGGCCAGCAGCTCCCCTCCTCCCTTCTGAAGATGTATCAGAATTTGTGAGCGATGCTAATATTTTCATTTTCTCACCAAGGGACCAACTTTTCCTTAACAATGAACCTAGCATTTGACTCTGTTCTCAGCTTTGTGGAACACTTCTTTGTGGGAGCCCTTCTGGCTTGACTTCTTCTGGCGGTGCACCACACCCCTCTGCACTATTCTCTCTTCCTCCCACTCTCTCTCTCTCCATTTCTTTCTTTCTTTTTGTCTGTGTTGGTGTTTATAGGCTCACTGCTGCGACATTCACACAACCTGCCTCTCTCTACTTTGAAGATACAGAAACTGGCATTTGGGAAGGGAGTTCTGGAATTTTCTAAGTGTTCCAAAATACTCTGGGAAGCTCTATTTGGAACCATTAAGAGGCCGTTTAAGATCCTTGAGGTGTTCTTTGTGGCATTTTGGGAAGGGTCAAAGAAGGGTCTTCGCAGATCATCAAATTTAACTTTTTAAATCCTATGGAGGAACCCAAGGCCTAGATATGAGAAACGCTCTGAGGAATATCCACGATGTGTCCCTTATCCGTTACCCAAACAACTCATCTGCATCTTCCCAGGCCATCGTTCCGACCTTCAGAAGGGCCTCTGAAGATGGGCAAGAGTTGTCTGTAACTCCTGACCCACCCCTGCCTCTTCTGTGGGCCCTGAAGGGCAGGAGGCCCTTCAGGGAGAGTGAGAAAGAGAGGGAGGGCAAAAGGAAGGAAGGGGAGCCAGAGGTGGGAGTGGAAGAGCAGCCTTGCCAGGGCTGATTGGCTCCGGAGGCCGGCCCTCCCCACCGGGTGTATAAGAGCTGGGGCTGCGCGGGGCGCCCAGCCCGCTCAGCGCGCAAGAGCCAGCCCCGGGCTCCCAGTGAGCGCTTCACCTGGAGGTCCCGCCCGACTGCGCGCCTGCTTTGCGGCTGCCTTTGGAGTTGGAGGTGGGCAGAAGAGAACGGAAGGGAGCGGCCGAGGGAGAACGCCCGAGCGAGCGGGCTTTGCGCCATGCGCCGCGCCAGCCGAGACTACACCAAGTACCTGCGCGGCTCCGAGGAGATGGGCAGCGGTGGCTCAGGCGCCCCGCACGAGGGTCCCCTGCACGCCCCGCCGCCGCCCGCGCCAGCCGCGCCGCACTCGCCCCCCGCGGCCTCACGCTCCCTGTTCGTGGCCCTCTTGGGGCTGGGACTGGGCCAGGTGGTCTGCAGCGTCGCTCTGTTCCTGTACTTCAGAGCGCAGGTGAGTACTCGGCCGCCTTCCCCAGGGGCGCGCGGTGAGGCGTCCCCACCTAGTTCGTCCCGCACAGGAGGGAAACTGAGTTTGGTGGCCGGGTTCTGCTCCCCACTTTAGGAGGGCAAAGTGACTCCAAAATAGTCGCGGGGTTGCGAGCGCACTCGCCACTCTCCGCACCCGCACCCTCGCTCTTCAGCGCGCTGAGGCTGAGCGCTCAGGCTAGATGGGTTTGGGGGTTGAATTTTCCCCTGGAAATAGCATTGGCCGCTCATCTCTACTGGAAGTGATTGCACACTTTCTCTCCTATTTCTCACTTGGAGTTAAGGGTCAACTTAAATCCACGTAGGAAAAAAAAAATTGAGAGCCTCAGGTGGGCTTTAACCCTTTCCTTTCCCACCGACCACTCAGAGACTTCTGTTCCTGGGGTGGATTGGTTTACAGGTGTGCTCTGACCACAGTGCTGGAGGGCTGCTAGGTGCCGGCAGGCATTGGAGCACTCGGGGATGAAGCCTAGAGCATCAGTTGGGCAGAATGATAGCATTGCTGGAGTCGCCTAGACAGGGGCTCTGCTGCTGCTGCTGCGCTGTGCTGTGGGGCTGGTCATTGAGGGGTGAAAGAAGAGGGACAGCCGCACGTGCCTGCCAGCGAGGTGGGCGGAGGAAGGAAGTAAGGTGTGTGTGCTGGCATAGTCTCGCTTCAATCTAGCGCGTAACCAGCCTTTAAAAACACAAGAGGCTCTGCACAGTGGCTCAGAACTGCAGTGAGATAGTAGAAAGGAAGGGGTAAATTTGTAATATTATGCTTTCTGGTGGTTTATGCTCTTGTGTTTTCTTGGAAATTGCAGTGCAGTTGGTTGGATTCATTCAAATACTCTTGTCTGGTGCTGTGAACTCTTTCTCAGAGGAAGTGGGGGGCTGACTGTGCATTTTTTTATGGGAAAAGAAAGTTGGGTTTGGACTTCATTGGTTTTCAGACTCAAAGGTGATTACTAAACCAAATTGGATGCATCAAAACATGGCATTGCTTGGACTCTATGGGTTTTTGCCATGTGCCAGCATCTTGAACTCCTACTTTTAATCGTGGGCTTTCTGTTAGGCTTTCATTGTCCTTTAGTTTGCATTTGATAGCACTCGTGTAATCTGCTAAAACAAAAATAGAAGTTCTATGAACAATACTTTAGAAAATTCGTAATTATTTGTTAATAAACACAATCTTTACCTGTTGAGAATTTTTCCCCTTAAAAGACAAGAGTGGTTTGCTTGCAACACAAATTGCACAAATCCATATGAAAGTGACGAAACTTTTTCCTTTCATTGGAGTGCTTTGCAGTCAAGAATGAATGGTTTATCCATTTTTCCTATCCTGCATTTTGTTAACAATTTCCACTTCATGTTTGTGTATTGAGAGCCTTATTTGTGCTATGGGTTGTGAGTTAAGAACCAATTATTTCAACCCACAGTGTTCACTTACCATGTGCATGGTGCCTCCAATAAAAGACTACTATAATTCTTAGTCCAAGAAAAGGGCAACATTTAGGACTAAAGATACAATCCTTGTCTTTTCTGACAACTTACTTAGGGACATGGCATTTCCCCAGCAGTAATAGTAGAGTTAGCATTCAACATAGAGCAGTGGGCAATGGACACATTCTAGGGACACATTCTAGCTTGGCAGGACCCATGGAAATTGATTCAGCCCTATAGGAAAGAGTGACCAGCTGGGCCCTTGTTAAGGTTGTTCAGGTTTCCCAAAGGAATTTTCGAGGTAAGGTGGGGTGGGCTGAGAGGTCTGTCATGATGGCCACCTATCATCATCTGAATAGCATAGGAATAATAGCAGAACACTCAAAACCTTTTCCCAAAGCACACATGTGAGTTTATAAACTTAGCTGGAAGTTTTTCATTAGGAGAATTTAATGTCATCAGATTTCTGAGTATAATTTCCCTAACTGCCACAAAGATTGGGTTTCTCTTAAGACTTATGAAAAATATTTTAGTTATTATTCTGAACCCAATTCTGTACTGCATTTTTAAAAGGTCATCTCCTTCAGAACAGAACTAGTTTTATAGGTAATGTGTTCATATGAATATACCACCAGCTCTGATTACATTTTATTGAGTTTAGTATCAACATTTGAGTCCTAAAGGAATCCTAATCATTTAGAGATACATTCTGAAATAGTTACAAATGAAATGCTTTGATGTCTGGAATTTAGTTGAATGTAATTGTTACAGGGGTAGGAAAGTGGTTGTTTGTAGATAAAATAAGATTGATCATGTGTTATAATTGCAGCAGCTGGGTTATGGGTAACTAGGGGTTTAATCTACAAATTTTTCCCGCCTTTATTTTGAAGATCTTCTTTCACAGTGCTGGCTAATGGACAAAATGTTGTCATTGACAACAGTTTGCTTATGTCAATTCCTTTGAATTAGAACTTAGTGCCAAGTGATAGGCAATTTTTGAAAGCTGTGCACCGAGTACTTGGGATTTGTGAATTCATTTGAAGAGAATGACATCATCTAGTATCAGGGAATATTTCTATAGAGTACAGTATAAAGAAAAAGATGAAGAAAATCAGTTTTATTGTTTTAGTATAAAGGTAGGGAAAAGAAGCTCTGCAATATCTTAAGTAAAAGTAGCTTTAAATGCATTTAGAGGGATAGTGAGAATAGTGTAAAATTTGCAGTGACTTAAAAAAATGTTTCCCTCTTCTCAGCTCGTGTTTTAATAGTTAACAATGAATTAGCTCCCTGTCTGTCTCATGTTGCCTGTGCCTAGTTTTTCTTTTTTTTTAATGTATGTACTAGATCCAGTATAGCTCGGCTTTTCCCCTATCAACCCTGCCAAAGAGTAAATAGCATGTGGCTTGTGCTATATATTTAACACATAGTATTCATACTTTGGTTTACAAAAGAAAAAAATGCTTTCTAAAAAGTTGCTTGTAATATTTGTGCATTTTTTTGAACATCACATTAACAAATTCAAAGTTTAGAGTTTATCTGTAAGATAAACTTTTTTTTCAGAAAACTCAAGCTCTTTGGCCCTTTTAACTCCTCCCCTCAACCTCCCAATACGCACATACTAACCTCTCTGGCTGCTTTTTACCCAGGACAGATCTGACTGCTGAAAATCTGATGTGGAGATGTGCTAGATGCCTGTTTGAAAGAAAAAAAAAAACACAACAGATAACGAAGTAGCACAAATGTCAAGCATCCTGCCTCATTTAACCCAACAAATGATTGTTTCAAAGAAGTTTATATCTTAAAAAGTTCATTTCCTAGGTACTACTTCATCTGATATATGCGTTTAAAACTCCTTTTTAAATCAGATATTCAAGATTTAGTGTTTTCAGATATGCCTAGGTTAGTGACTTCATTTGAAATTCACTTTACTCAGACCTTTTGTGTTCTTTAGTTGAGTATAATTTCCATGAAGACAGAGACTGCTTGTTTTGCTCACTACCTTTTTTGCAGTAACTAGTGCAGTATCTGGCATGTATAATTTAATGAGGGTGCCTTTAGTGATCTGCAACACTAAACATGCATTTCTAAGTTATAATATGCATATTACTAATTAGTAGGTAAAATAGTACAAGTTTTCAGTTATTCAAGTCCTCTGTCCAGAGTGCTGTGTGCCAAGACATAGGTTGTTGGGTAGGAGACAGTCGTCCAGTTAGTCACTCAGTGAGCACTTGCTGAATCTTCGGCAAGTGCTCCCTGCTTTGCATTTCCTTCACATTGAGGTCCTCATTCGCTCATGTATACGTTTGGTCTCATACGCCCCAAACCTCTGTTCCCCTCTTTTCTCCATGCTCTGGAATGAGAAATATATTCGATTGTAGTTTAAAAATAGATTCCTAACATGTAATCCTTAAGTAAATAAAATAAATGAATACATCAAAATTAATTATGTCATGTAATCATGATTTCTTTTGGGG
This sequence comes from Aplodontia rufa, assembly GCA_004027875.1. NCBI lineage: Eukaryota > Metazoa > Chordata > Mammalia > Rodentia > Aplodontiidae > Aplodontia > Aplodontia rufa. The sequence goes on from PVKS010017022.1 coordinate 41,471, forward strand.
AAAATAATTGAGATTTTAAAGATACTTGAGCTTCAAAAAGTGGATCTCAACTGCATTTTCAGAGTACTTGGGGGAAAAGTTTCAACAATTGGACCCTTAGGGATGTTGATTAAATTGGCTGGGGTTGGGAGGTAGGATCTGGGCATGGGCATTTTTTAAGAGATAAGGAGCAAGACTTTTGCACTCCATTATTTATGTCAAATCATCCACCATGACTGAGTCAGGATTTTTGTACAAATTAGCAATACTAATTTTCAAACCAGTATCCAGGGAAATCTAGAGTTACTTTAAAAGCAGGAAGTTTATCTGTATTTCTATACTGGACATTTTAAGGCATTACACCTCCTACTTTAATATATGTAAGAATCACACGGGATCTAGTTAAAAATGCAGATTCCCTGGTAGTGTGCCAGAGTGGAGCATGCGATTCTGCATTTCTGACAAGCTTCCAGAGAGCCCATGCTGCTGGTTCCTGCACTCCACTTTGAGTACTGAGAATGCAGGGGACTGCTGCCCCTGTTGCACAGTTAAATCTGTCAGCAAGACTCAAGCTTAACTAACTATAGGGTTTCTAGGCTTTGACCTATGAATGACACATTGTTCCTTCAGCTCCGCACTTTTCTGGTGCTGAGCCAGCTGAGGCCTTTGCATGATTCTGCTTTCTTTTCCGAGGTCTGAACCTGGTGACACTTCATGTTGGTTGCAGGCTTTTCTGATTTTGTAGGGTACTTATTGGCATATAGGAGCTGTTTTAGTCTGCTTTTGCACCACTGTGACCAAAAGACCAGATGAACAGTTTAGCAGAGGAAACATTTATTTGGGGCTCATGGTTTCTGAGGTCTTAGACCACAGATGAGCTGAACATTATGGCTGAAGGGCATGTCAGAAGAAAGCAGCTCAAGACATGACAATCAGGAAGCAGACAGAGACCCCACTCAACCATGACAAAATATGTAATCCAAAGGCACACCCTCAGGGACCCATCCCCTTTAGTCATAGGCCTCCTGCCTGCAGTTACCACCTAGTCAATCCATTCACGTGGATCAAAGCACTGATTTAAGACTCATAACCCAATTATTTCACCTCTGAATGTTCTTGTATTATTTCACACTTGAGTTTTTGGTGAACATCTCATATTTTAATTCATAATATGAGCCTTAAAAAAGTATGTGATTGGGGCTGGAGCAGTGGCTCCGTGGTTGTGGCGCTTGCCCGGCAAGCGCGGGTACACGGGTTCAAACCCCAGCACCCATGTACACAACTGAGTGTCAGAGCAATGAAAGCCATGTGAAAAACTCAATAAAAATTGATTCTCTCTCTCTCTCTCTCTCTCTCTCTCTCACACACACACACACACGCGCATG